>JAKUCV010006625.1:1937-24061 GCA_028386065.3 Turnera subulata | reverse complement strand
TGCTGCCTCGACACCCACACCCAGCTCCCGACCACGACTCAAACCCGAGTCGTCCAACACGAGCCCCAACATCCTACCGCCCGGAGAAACAAACCAAGCCACCACCAGACGAGCTTGTCTGCAGCCTTGTCTTCCCCGTCAATGACCTGAGGCAACACGCCCCGACCTCCCTTCCTAAAACCTGCAAGCGACGGCGTGTCCCTGGGGATGATAACGACGGCTCGAAGGAAAAGGATAAGGGAGAAGAAATGATGGAGATGACGATTTGAGAAGGGGGTGTGGCTGCGGTTTGAGTGGAAAGAAAAGGAAGAAAATGGAAGAGATCGTGGGGAGAGAAACCCCAACCGGAAAGTGAGAGGCAAGGGAAAAAGAGGAGAGTGGGAGAGAGAAAAGAGATGTTTATATACTCTAGGGTTAGGGTTGATTTCGGCCGGGACCAAAACGACGTCGTTTTGGTCTTAGGCACGGTCAACCCTCTTCCCTTGGTCAAAACGCAGGTCAAGTGTGTGTTTTGTGTTTGGCCTATCCCGAAACTACGTAGTTTTTGACAAAACTACACCACACCATGTGTTGCACCCCAAAACATAAATAAATTCCGTAGAACCCGAAACTAGAATTAAATCCAACATATATATAAAAATTATTTTCGTGTAAAAATAAATTAGTAACATTACTTTTCTAGACCAAAAATCCCGGAAATCCTTCAAGGGTAAAGTTGGAATTTAAATTCCAAAAATTTAAAAATTCCATAAAAATTAATTAACGAAAAATCGGGGCGTTACATCTGGGGCTGCTTGGTGTGGTGACGATGGTGGTGAAACGCTGGTGTTTCTCTTCAATCAATTATCCTCGTTGGGGAGAAAGAAAATCTATGCATTTTTTAGTATTCATCTTGTGAATCAGGCAATTGGGGAAATTGCCTCTGGGCAATTTTTTATATTGCTTGTTTTGATGATTGGAAAAGAAAGAAAGAGAGGTAATTAAGAGTAGAAATTTTTGGGTAGGGGGTAGAATAATAAATTAAAAAAATTGGCAGAGAAATATAAACGGTATGGGTAATGGTATTTTTGTGAATTTAAAATTCATAAAACGGGCATGGGTAATGGTATTTTTGTGAATTTAAAATTTATAAAACGGGTAAGGGTAATGTTTTTTTTGTGAATTTAAAATTTATAAAACAGGTATGGGTAATGGTTTTTGTGAATTTAAAATTCATAAGACGGGTATGGGTATTGGTATTTTTTTGACTTTAAAATTCATAAAACGGGTCATTAGGTTGGAAGAAACCGGGTCGGAAGGGTTTGATTCGGTTTTGGGTTAACCCTGACAGGTGGACCCCAACAAAGCTGATGTGGCATCGGAAAACTTGCCACATCAGCAGTTTTAGCCGGATTTTTGCCGGAGAGACCAAAACAAACCAAGAGGGACGAACGTAGGGATGAAAAAATGCCAAAATCTTACACAGGGATGAATTCCAACTTTGAGGCCTTACACAAGGTTGAAAAAACGCTTTAATCTGCTAGCTCAGTATCTACCGGACTCCCGCACTGAGACCGCCATCTACTATTTGAGCAAGAAGTTCAATGGATACGAATTGAATTACAACGTGGTAGAGAAGACTCGTGTGGCGCTCACATGGGCCTGTCAAAAGCTTCGGCACTACTTTATCTCTTTTGAAGTCTTACTCTTCTCTCGGATGAATCCCGTCAGGTACTTAATGGAGAAACCCATACCGAGCAGCCGCACAAGCAGATGGGTCGCAATTCTATCAGAATTCGACATTCGGTTTGTTTCACAAAAGGCCGTCAAGGGAGGCGCCATAGCTGATTTCTTAGCTTCTCAACCGGTAGGGAGTGAAGAGAGGTTTGAACCACAATTCCCGGATGAAGAGATAATGGACTTGGAGACACCAACCTGGGAGATGCATTTCGACGGGGAAGCTAACACGAGTGGCTTTGGGACGGGAGTGGTTCTTATGTCTCCTGATAGGGTGACCTACCCAATCTCGTGTAAATTAGAATTCAAGGCAACCAACAATGTGGTCGAATATGAAGCATGCATCATTGGCTTAGAGACGGCACTCAACCTAGGGAACAAGCAGATAAGAGTATTCGGAGATTCAGCCCTGGTAATATTCCAGGCGAAAGGAGAATGGAAGATCAAGGAAGAAAAACTGGCACCTTATCATGATCACCTATAGACCTTAGCTTCCAAATTTGAGGTGATTGATTTCCAGTATGTACCAAGGAGAGACAACCAATTTGCCAATGCATTAGCTACACTTTCCTCGATGATGGGAATGCCAAACAATGCCATCATTTTGCCTTTGATAGTCCAGAGGAGAGACAAACCATCCTTCCGCCGGAGTGGAGAGCCAAGTGAATCGTGGTTCCAAAGCTACCTGAACCAATTGAACCCCAACGAGCCCCCCATCATGGCTCTCACCACTACAAAGATAGATCAACCATCACATGGCCAGACAGGGGACGATGATGACTTAGACCATTGGTATAAGGACATACTGGAGTACCTTAGGGAAGGGACATTCCCTAAGGAAGCAACGGTTGAAGAGAAGAAGATTATGAGGAGATTGGCTGGGGGATACATCATATGTGTTGGGAATCTTTACAAAAGACATGCTACGGGGATCCACTTGTTATGCGTAAATGCAAGAGAGGCTGGGCGAATCATGAAAGAAATCCATGAGGGAGATGGAGGTCCACACATGGGAGGGGACATGTTGGCTCAAAAAATATTACGATTAGGATATTTTTGGTCAACAATAGAGGCTGGCTGTGCAAAATCTGTAAAATGTTGCCACACATGTCAAGTCCATGGGAAGCTGCAGCAAAAACCGCCATTACCATTGACACCCATGTCTTCACCTTGGCCCTTCTCCACATGGGGCATTGATGTCATCGGGAAGATAACCCCAAAAGCCACAAATGGACACGAGTACATATTGGTGTCATTGACTACTTTTCCAAATGGGTGGAGGCTGAGTCATATGCCATGCTCACATCTATGAAGGTGGCCCAATTTATCCGCAACAACATTATTTATCGTTATGGCGTCCCACATGAGTTGATATCGGATAATGGTTCACATTTCAAAGCTGATGTCGAGAGGTTATGCCAGAAATTTGGAATTAAGCGTCATAAGTATTCGCCTTATCGACCTCAAGCCAAAGATGAAGTCAAAGCTGCCAATAAAAATATGAAGGTCACCCTGGGAAAGATGTTATCCACGCACAAAGAATGGGCAGAAAAATTGCCATTGGCTTTATGGGGTTACCGGACCTCCATCAGATCTTCCACGGGCGCGACTCCATATTCTTTAGTATATGGCATGGAAGCGGTACTACCCGTAGAACTCGAAGTACAGTCAATAAGAATGGCCTGGGAAAGTAACCTTCCTGAAACATAATGGGTGCAAGAAAGACTGGATCAATTGGCATTGTTAGATGAAAAGAGGTTGACAGCCTTGTATCATGTACAAGGATACCAAAGGAGAATAGCTCGAGCTTTCAACAAAAGGATTAGGGAAAGAGGATTAAGAGAAGGGGATATGGTGCTAAAAGAGGTAAGACAACCGGTGCATGACCCCAGGGGCAAGTTCAAAGCAAAGTGGATTGGACCTTATGTCATCAAGGAGATTCTACCGAAGGGAGCAACAAAAATCCAAGATTTGGACGGAAACGAGTTTCAAGAGCCGGTCAACTTGGATCAACTAAAAAAGTATCATGTGTAATTTGAACCGATGCAAAAAGAACTACATAGACATGATTCCATGCGCTCAAAAAAAAAAAAAAAGAGAAAAGAAAGCGATAAGCCATGGATACGTAGGAAGCCCAACTCGGGGTCCGGTCACTTTATTAATAAAAGATCAAAGGTTGACGAGAAAGGAAATGGGAGTTCATTCACTCGTTTATTTTGCATGCATTATACAAGTCAAAAATACTTATCTAAGCAAAACATCTAAAGTACGCTTAGCTATCCTCTTCATGATCACTGGGGGACACAGGTTCTTGACGAATGTTTGATCCCAGGAGTCTATCTCTGTAACCAGAGAGGATTCGTTCGGTCTCACTCACACTCTTCTTCAACCACCTTTGATAATTCATGGAAGAATAGGGATTGGCGATGTTACAAACCTTCATCTTCGTGGGAAGACTCCATTACCCTTGCAAGAGCTTTATAGTGCGACCATCCATTAACCTATCCAAAGGCGGACGAGGGAGAGGAGGAATCATCTGATCATGCCCAAACTGTCGTGCTACCCTAGATGGATGATAAAAGGTTGTCCGAAGAACTCCTGGAAGCACCACAACCTTGTGACCAACTATATGGATGATCACTACTTGCATCTTGAACCAAGGGCAATGCCACATAACCTGATATTCCTCCAAACACTTCATGAAAACCACCCATTCCTTGATAAAAGAGGAAGCAAGGGAAAGGACCCGTTCTTGATATCCCATCGAAGTATACAAGTCCAATCTTGGAGGATGGATTAGTTTAAGGTGATCACACAGCCACATCTGCGAGGAAACAAATTCATGGGTTAAGGAAGGAGAAAAGGATGAGTCTCGAAGATGCATGAAAGCTAGAGGTGATACCTGAAGAAGTAAGGGGGAACCAGTAAAGGGCTTGTCCGGACAGACTGCCAGGACGTCCAAACAGGCAAGAGTTTCGCCTAAAACAATAGGCACTATATTGTGACCGTTACTATACTGTGACCGTTGAATGATTTGGCCACTAGTGCAACTACACTTAGAGGGCATACACCGGAGCGACTAGTCAGTAAGAACTCACGCACCATCGTCAGAGCCAGGGCGCGGTCATGATCCCTTTTCCATGATGCATCACATTCAAGGTACCAACGTGACACAACATCGACAGAGTATTGATCAACCAAGGGCGACAAGTTCATATGTGCATCCTTACCTAACAGATATTCCATCTGTCCCTCTGTAACGGACAAGAATGCACAAACCTCAGATTTGGTCACGGCAGTAGGGGAAACTATGACAATATCATCTTCTATCTGGGTTTCAAGGAGTGCACAGAATTCGTCCACCAACGGACAGAGTTCCACCATGGAAGGGCCGAAGCGGAACACACGGCAGTCATGATCCCAGAACATTGCTGCAGCACGAATTAAGTTCTCATTAACCTTCACTTCAGCCAGGTTAAACAAGGCAGAAAGCCCTGGCAGCTTGAAATCAGGGAGACGTGCTTGGAGGGCACTTCCCATCCAATGGAGCACGCTAGCACGGAAATCTTCACTCATGGCTACTTTAGATGTATTTGGAAGAATTTGCAATAATAAGTGTTTTATGTACCGTACATGCATGATTTGCCAAGGGCACGTTGCCTCCACTTATTCTAATTACCATGGTCACGAGAAACCCATTCCTTGTTTACTGTCGGATTGAAACACCCGGGGACAACTAGTAGAACCAAGGCACATTGAACCTCATCTTTAGAACCGTGACGGGATACTAGGGGCATCTCCCCGCTTTTTAGTTTGTGTGTCTCAAAGGACACGGCACATTTGATTAGGCGATCTAGGGGCATGGAATCCAGACACAGCCAACCCAAAACTTAGGAGAGCCCAGTCAAAAGCCGTAGACCTAGTCTTCGCAACCCGGTAAGATGAGATAAGAGAGATGAAGGGGTCTAGACAGGAGAGTAGCCAGCCTAGCAAACTCAATCATGAGAGAGACCAGAGAGGAGTGAACCTAATCAGAGGTGAAGATGGAAGAGTCCGGTCAAAGCCAAAGGCCCGGATTTCGCAAACCCAAAAAATGAGAGGTAGGGTATCCAGACATGAATAGAGCCAGGCATAAAGAGCGGAACCCAGGTATGAGGAATTCAGACCCAGGTGTCTAAACATGAGAACCAGTAAGCCAGGCAACCAGACCCTACAAACCTTGAGAATGAGCCGACCTTGAGACATACAAGTCAGAAGCCGGGAACCCTGTTCTCGCAAACGATGAGAAGAGGAGACTAGACGGAAACCGAATACCCCCAAACCTCGGCACGAGGTAACACCTAGACATAAGATGAAATCCACACACCTCGGCCTGAGGTAATACTCGAACATGAGGTGAAATGCACAAACCTCAGCATGAGGTAGCACCCAGACTAAGACGGTCAGGCCAACGACCCGATAGATAAGACGATGTTATCACCTCGAGATGAGATGATTCCCGAAAATATGGGATGAGATGATTCCCATAAACCGAGGGCAAGTCCCTCAAACCTCAGGATGAGATGATTCTTGAGAAATCTGGGATGAGATGATTTCCAGAAACCGAGGGCCAGTCCCTCAAACCTTCGGGATGAGATGACTACCGGAGTGGAGCATGGAATGCTCCAAACCATAGCACACACCACGAGCATCAATCATTCAAATTTGGTAGTTCTTGGCTTACGTTGTTTCGTCGTTTAATTCATAAGGACTCATCAACGACGGCTATCTGTGAACACCCAAATTTGACCCACGGAAATTTTACTAATTGAGACTTTGTACATGTGTAGACTTGGGATCAATGAGATGATTTGGTCCAAGGTTCAAGCATGATATGAATTGTAATTTAGTAGAATTAATGTATTTTGATGACATAAACCTTTATGCACTTAAATCCTAGGATTGATGAGATGATTTAGCCTTAGGATAAAACATATGATAAGGTTTATTTGCATTAAGATATATTTGGGCCTTTTTTATTTGTTTTTACCCAATAATAATGAGATGATTTATTCTTGGGTTAGGAATGAATTTAAGGGTCCAAATTAATTATTCTTCAGAGATTGTCTAGCCCATTAACACATTTCTTGCAGATCAATTTTAGCTCTGATTTTCTTAGAAAATTAGAGTTAATCATCATTTAATTAGATTACGTGTTTTTTGTATGATTTTCGGTGTTAATGGGTAATCTTTTGATTATGGAATGATTTGAGGGAGTGATGACCAAGTAATTGAGTGATTCTGGGTAGAATAGGGGTTGATTACGTAGTAGGATCGAATCAGGCCTGAATTAGGGGGATTGGGGGCTCAAAAAGGAAAGAACGGGTGAAACGCGGGGCGAACGGCGGCCATCTCGCGAAGACCTCTGGCTGCCGGCGGGCATCCATACAAGACCGCCGGTAGCGGCGGTCATGCAGCGGATGACTGCCGGCAATGGCGGTCATCACCCTCCAGAATCCCCGATTTTTTCAATTTTGTTTCTTTTTTTATCCTACGCGGTTTTGGACCAGATTTTCGGGCATAATCTTCACCATTAAGCAGGTCCACGCCCCTAGGCTTCCCAGAACACTATAAATTGGATCCCTCACACACATTTCAAGGGGACACAACATTCCTCACATACACACCCATAAGCTCTTCTTGCTTGGAGAAACTCTACCTCTGTAAGTCTAGAAATACTTTCTAAGGCAGAAACTCTGGAGGATTTTTGTGGGGAGCAGCAAGCAGCAGTCTAGCAAGGAGGAGTCAAGAAGAGGATCAACCATAGAGCTAAGGAGTGGCAAGAAGGTGGGTGTAGAAGTCAACCCATTACAAGGAGCTAGAGGAGGGCTACACAAGGTAATCCTAAATCCCTTTTTGATTGATTCTGGCTGATTGATTGCTGATGCTTTTGATGATATTAGTGGCCGATTAGTGCCATGTTTAGAACTACGTGGCTTTGACCCCGGTCACTCGGGTACGTAGGTAGTCTCGGTTTCACAACGGGATGCAAGCCAAGTCTTTTCCTCCCCCTTTCTTTGTTTTCCACACTTGCACAAGGTGCACTGTTCTCTTTGATTGCACAAGATTTTGACCCAACATGGATGGGTGCCTAACACCTTCCCATCCGTGACGAACCTCTGATCCCATATCTTTGGTTCGCCATGACCATGTTGCCTAAGGAGTCATTTGAGGGTTTTTCCTAAGTTTTGTCCCTAATAAAACTTAGGTGGCGACTCCAATGATATGGAATTGACCCTAGGAAGAAGGTGAAAGGGATAGGTGAATAGGCCCAAGTGATTTTGGGTCGGGTATTCACACTCGGTTGAGCTCGGCTAAAACTTGCGAGTTTAACGAGTTTGCGAGTCAACTCGCGAGTTTGACCGAGTTCCAAGTTGCTGAACGAGTTAGCACGAAATACCAACTTAACATCGCAAAAATAGACAATTTTACAAGTAAAATTGCTTTTTTAACAACCATGGGTGTAAAGGAGGGTGTACGAGTAGAAAATGGCAATGAACTAGGCAGGCAGTCTGGGTCAGAAGGAAATGAGGATCTGATGATGGAATTCAGTAGCTAGAAGCATTGAAAGCAGAAATAGAGGAGCTAAGAAGGGGTAAATGGAATGAAGAAGACTATGTTTTCTCAGACTGTGAAGGTAGCTTTCTAGATGTGCAAGCAAGTGATGGTGAAGAAGAGGTTGCCCAGAGGAAGCAGCGAACATCTATATACTTCAATCCCGCAGACAAGATTCCTAACTTCAAATGGGGAATGATATTTCAAACAAGAGATCAAGCAAAGCAGGCATTCGACTGTTACACCATTAGGGAGAGGCGGGATATTAAATGGAAGAAGATAGACAAGGACAGATTGAGAGTAAAATGCAAGGTTTCAGAGTGCAGATGGAATGTTCAAGTCACCTATCATAGGCCAAACAGAATTTAGGTCATTAGAAAATACCCTCATAAAGAACACGACTGTGTAGTTACAAACAAGAGTAGAAGACTTACAAACAAAGTGATTTCAAAATATTTGGTGGACAAGTTTGGATCAGCATCCCAGAATATGAGGCCAGCACAAATCCAGGAAGTTGCAAGAAGGAAATTTAGGCTACATGGTGGCTAGTGGCTAGCTAAAAATGCAAAGAATGCAATAAATAAGCATGGCTAAGGAGTATGTCATACTTCAGGATTATGTGGAAACACTTGGGTTACTAATCCTGGCAGCTCTGTGTATTTGGAAGCTGATGATGAAGAAGCTGGTCCTGTCTTCAAACGGTTGTATATATGCTTCCATGCACTGAAAGTTGGCTTCAGGACTGGATGTAGGCGTCTCATTGGGGTTGATAGTTGCTTTCTGAAGGATGTTATGGGTGGACAATTGCTGGCAGCTATTGGTAGGGATGTCAATAACCAAATGTATCCATTAGCTTAGGCTGTGGTGCAGGCAAGAAACACAGAGAATTGGAAATGGTTTCTATGGCACCTCAGGCAAGATTTCCAAATACATATTGGAACTAGTAAAGGGTGGACATTCATGTCAGACCAACATAAGATAACTTCAGTGTTCAATCAACCAAATATTCAAAATATGTCATTTTTAAGTCATATAACATACTAACTATGTGGCACGTGAATTGGATATTGCAGGGTCTTATTAGGATTGTAGCTGAGTTGCATCCATATCCTGAATACAAGAGGTGTGTAAGGCATATTTTTTCCAAGTAGAGGCAAGCAAATCAAGGGGAATTATTACAGCAACACCTCCTGAGATGTGTTAAATCCACCACACCGGAAGAATTGCTTGAGCTTGTGGCTGAGTTCGATAAAATTCTTGAACAAGCGAAGAAGGATTTTCTGAATGCTAACCCCAAGCTATTTAATTTGTAGAGCCTTTCAAGAAACATGGAATAAGTCTGGTGTGGTAGAAAATAATGTGTGAGGTTTTCAACTATTTTATAATTGAACCTAGGTTCAAGGCAATTGTTACAATGCTAGAAGATATTTGTTGGTTGATAATGACTAGGATTGCTACAAAGCAGTTTATGGTGTCTGAAGGAAGATCTGGTTAGAGGAACCAATCTAGTTCAAGAATCGTCAAACACATTGAGAGGAATAAGGAACTGGCAGCAAATTATTTGTTCAACCTAATGGCAGTGGCAAGTATGAGTGCTTAGATGGGTAAAATGTTTTTGTAGTTGACAAATTCGAACGTGAGTGCACATGCAGATCATGGAAACTTACTGGAATTCCTTGCGCACATGCGGTAGCTGCTATAATCAGTGATAGGGAGAATGTCGAGGATTATGCCAGCAGATGGTACCACAAAGATAATTATGTGAACTCATACAAATTGTCAATAAATCCAGTTTTTGGTGAAATTTTCTAGGAAGCCACAGGCAAACCGTCTATTGATCCACCTGAAGTTGGTGCAAAAAGAGGCAGACCTTAGACTAAAAGATTTTGGGAAGGATGGGAGCTTAAAAAAACTAAGGTACTAAATGATAGCATCCATTTTACTTTGTGTATTTTTGACTTTATATGTAATGTTACTTCTATGTTAACTTATGTTTGAAATAGAGAAGCAAAATTTTAAGAAAAATGCAATGTCAATTATGCCTAGAATTTGGGCACAACATTATCACATGTAGGAGGAGACAAGCACGACAACAATATCAAGGTACAACTGTGGATGTGCAATCCTCAGGAGGCGCGAATCATTGTGTTGCTAAATCCAGTCATAGGGGGAATAATAGGGTAACCTAAAACTTAGTTCACTTACCAACTTGGGTACAAAATTGGTTGTGTTTTTTTATTATATTTATTAATTTGTTTGCTGAATGCAGCTTTTAAATAAGCAACAACATGTACCATTGTCACAACTCACAACTGAGAATGTATCCACTGCAACACCAGAAGTAGTCTCTGGCCAATACTGCGTCAGTGTATTCATCGGTTCAGTCAGCAGCTAATTCAACAGTTCCACAAGTTAGGGTTCCTGTAACAAGAAGTGGCAGATTTAACCAGGTATAGTGCTACTCAACTAAGACAAATAATTAAGTGATTATTAGTTGATATGCAAAGTCCTTGTGATTTTTTGGGTCTTAGGTTTTCCCACTTTAGTACTACTTAGTCATTGATCTATAATAGTCTTTAGAGAGCATGTTTATGTAAGAAAAAACAACTAACCAATCTTCCTCTGATATGTTGCAGTGTTGCAGGTTCAACCATAGCCTTAACAGCATGCCAATCCTATAGTAGTTCAACCCGCAGCTCAGACACCACTTCATCCAGTTAGGGTTCCTGTAACAAGAAATGGCAGATTTAACAACCAGGTATAATGCTAAAATTATTTTTGCTTATTGCTCAGCTCTGTTTAGGTTTTTAGTCGTACTAGAAACTGGTGATTAATTTATAAGAAGCAAATGTTAGATGTACTCTTCTTAGTGATTCTTACCCTTCTTTTTAGTTTGTTTCACACCTGTATTTTAACTCTCTAAGTTACGATGTACTAGTATAAATATTTTTGGCTTATAGGTATTTGTGATTATTTGATTTTGTTTTTAAGATGACAATCTGGTTGACTCTTCTAGTTTGGATTTATGAAGTTGTATTGTTTGTTTGTCACATTAAAACTCTATTATGTGGGCACGCACTGAAGGTGAATCAGGATCAAATAATGCACCACCAGCTACCAACACTCAACAATGTCGCAATGTTTCGAAATGCCATTCAGGGTACACAACAACAAAGAACTCCGTTTATCAAATACAATACATACAAAACCCACAACCCAGCCCCCTAAATCCGGCATTACAAAAATTAATGTAATTCATTAATACTTCCTCCACCACTGCAACTAATTAAAATGCAAACAAGTAGGACGCTCAAAGCTAAATATACTGCAGGGACTCCAACGCATCCACTTGAACTTTCAACAGCAACCTTCGCCATGTGTATGTGGATATCTAGCTCTGATTTCAAATTTCTTATCTGCTCTTCCATTGATTGATGAGTTGCTTCTCCCTATTCCTCAGCCCAATCAACAGTTATTGTGCTCTTTCTTCATGTTGCCCGTCCACCCATCTCCAAAAACCACATCGCTCCAAACCACCACAGTTATTAAATCTCCTGCCTGGGTTGCCGTCGCTCCACGAGTACCACCTTGAAGGCACCTGCCCTCATGAACAAACATCACTTCACCGTAATTATGTCGGATTTCTTTCCGACAGTTGAAATCACGAAATCCTTATTGATGCGAGCATGAGTGGCAGTGCGTTTAGAGGAAATGGACTTGAACGAAACGTTGGATGATGAAGCAGATTGGGACATGGTGGGTTGTGTGGGTGGAAGAAAGAGAGAATTGGGGAATTAAGGTTGTGTCGAAGACGGCTGCACCCAAAAGAAAAGAAAGAAGATTAAGACGAAAGAGAGACAGGCGCTAAACCCAACCTTCGCATTTTATATTCCAACATTTAAGCAGAACGACGTCGAACCGCAATTTCAATGTGCGCCTTCAGTTCTCTACTGAAGCTACGTCGTTCAGCACGGGCGCCAAAACTTCCGCCCACTGACTCTCATTTCTTTAATAAAAATTGGGAAAACTTTCTCAATGCACGGGCCCCACCTAGTACATCATTTTTAAAAATTATTTGGAAAACCGTTTTCCTTTAATTGAAGATAGATTTAGGAAATTAAAAATTCGAAAAACAAAAAAAACCGGTTGGAAAAAAAGAAAATGGGAGGCGCGGGCCCCACGGACACGTGTCACCAACACAGCATCCAACCGGCTGTAGAGAGTAAAAAGGACAGGGTAGCCCGGTAAACTGTAAGTTCAGGGACATGTTGAGTGAAATTGAACGAAGAGGAACAACAAATGCGAATCGACAAAGTTTAAGAACAGAAGAAAAAAAAATCTTTTTTACCCCATATAAATACATTCGCCACTCTATTCCCTACCTTAAAAAAAATGTATGAGGGCCAATTGCTTTGTTTTGTATGCTAAAAGAAAATATAGGTTGCGGCAATATATTTTGTTAGATACCGGATCAACAAAAATAATTTTTAGTATTGTTAACATATATTAAAATAAGCTAGCCGAGTACCAATAAAATCCTAGTTGAACTACTTCAGGTAATATCTAATGTGTCATGTGGCAATTTGTTCACGTAGTATTTTCTTAATAGACATGATATAATTAAATATAATAATAATTTTTAATTATTTAAAAAAATTAAAAGAAAATTTTTAACATTTTATAAAGTTATTCTTAAATTAAGTACAAACTTTTAGAAATTTATCGTTTTCGAGTTCTACAAACCTTTAGAATTCTATGATATTAAGACTATGTTAAATGAAGATCTCTTCTAAAACATTCTCTCTATTCTTTTCTTCACTCCTTTCTTAATCTATTTTTGTTTAGTATAATTTTATTACCAAATTCATCTTCAAGATCATCATCAAGATAGAATTCACACTTTTCCTCCGCAGTAAAAGAAAATTTTCAAGGACAAGCTACAGTAAAAATTAAAATAGATATAAGTGTTTAGAAAAAAAAATATTTTAATGATATAGATACTCAAAAAAGGGGGTGTATTTATTCTATGCTGACGCTCATTCAAAACCTATTAAGCTCTATTGATAAGAAGATAAAAGAGCTGACTACTAACGTTTTGAGTAGTAAAATCACCAAAAAGTTACTTACGTTCGCCGCGAATCAGGTTCCAATTTGCTTGGATCTGAAAGGTCTTTTTTTACTCGTTGGCGTCGTGTTTGTGGTCAGTTTTTGGATCCAAAACTATACTATTGACATTA
This sequence comes from Turnera subulata, assembly GCA_028386065.3. Taxonomy (NCBI): domain Eukaryota; kingdom Viridiplantae; phylum Streptophyta; class Magnoliopsida; order Malpighiales; family Passifloraceae; genus Turnera; species Turnera subulata. The sequence goes on along the minus strand of JAKUCV010006625.1, from coordinate 10,514 downwards.
CGTTTAAAAAGAAACCTGGCCGAAAGGTCAGAAAACGAAAACGTAATAGAAAATAGTCAAGAACCCCGTAAGGAAAGGAAATGAATATAAAGTATTTTTTTTTTTTTTTGCATGTCAACCTCTCCGTATATATGGAGAGGTGACTAGTTTCCCCACGAAAACGACAAACAGGAAAAGAGCAACTTCAAAACCAAAAGCATGGGCACAGAAACCATTATACTATAATACTAGTACACTACCCTGCAATGCAGCGCTTGGTTTGGGTTGTGTTTGTATTAAAATAGAAAAAAAAATTATATAAAATTTATGAAAAAAATGCATTCTAATAATTTATTGGAAATATTCTTTTTCTAATTTACACATTAATAATATTTGTTAAAATAGAAAATATAAAATTTTAAAAATAGATTAATAGAATGGCAATTCGAGTAACACTGCACCAACTAATTTATATGGTATTAATATTTATTTTATTTATACACCTTTCACACTATCTTTTTCCATTTTGAAAATACCAATAAAAGAAAAATATGAATACTGAAAGGCCACTTAATAAGTCAACAAATCCTTAGAATGATAAAATTTTTAAAAAAAAATTAAGAAAAAATATATTTAGATAATTTACACATAAACAATAGTAGTAGAAACAAACCACATGAAATCATACCTCCTAAATTCATTCCTCTAGAATTGGTGTATTAATATTTATTTTCCTGCAAAAAATTAAAAAATGACATTTAATATTTGATTGATAAAAATGCAACATTGAAAAAAATTAAGAAAATAGCAATATCCACCAAAATGAATGGATACAAACCAAAGGGAGAGAGATTTTTATAGTCATGAAGGGAGAAAAAAAAAACAAACTGTATTAATAAGGGGAGAATGTATTTAAATAGAGAAAAACAACTAAAATCTTATCTTGTTATCATTATTTGATTTCAAATAAGAGATCATTAAAGAGAAAATTTGAATATAAAACTTAAAAATTTTACTACCACATAAAAACCATAATTTGCAAAATCATGTATTGTTATAAAAAAATACATAATTTCAATTAAAAATTTTTTAAAAACCTGTCAAACTAATATAAAGTATTAGCCACTTGTATTGTTAATATTCTTCCAAACTGCCAGGTGTCATATCTATAATCATTCTTGAGAAGTATCTTACTTATATATATATATAATAGATATGGATTCAAATTAACGGCTTACACATCCCGTAGTAACTTGCTTGTAAAAATTCCAATCACACGAGAAAACGAAAATTTCCAGTTATACCCATCCTTTCAGGTTAAGTTAACCACGCTCCGTTAATCGAATAGATTCCATGGAGTAGACTTCACAAACAAAAGCATATTTCTGATTACAAACTGAAACATCACCAAAATTTTTCTCAAGAAAAAATACGTTGCTTAGCACTAGAACAATCAGGCACCAAAGTGCTCTAGCATAACAAATGCTAAGAAAAACGCTACAGCATTACAACAGCATACATGTCCTGATACGGGCCCAAGTATTGAACATCCACAGAGCAAAGTATTTAACTCAATTTTTCACATTCTATCTTCTCTCCTACGTGGGGCACAAGTGATAATTTCATCAACTCTCAGAATCATTTCAGCTGCCTCAGTTGCTGAGAGAAGGATGGCCTGCTTAACTTTGAAAGACTCAGAAATTCCAAGCACAGCCATGTCTCCAACCTTAAGAGGTTTGAAAGAAGCAGTGTTAACAAAATTGCAAGCAGAAAAGATAGTATTGGGCTCTAAGGAGACGTTTCAGCAAGATCCCACAAATTGCAAGTAAACAAAGCATGCTAAAACATGGCTCTGACAAAGTCAATACTTACGGATCCAGAGATGACATCAATCCCAGCATTGCTTCCTTCCTTGTGGTGCTCAGCACGGAGCTGTGCTATCAACTCAGCACTATCTACACCAGCATTGTCTGCAATGGTAGTTGGAATAGCAACAAGTGCTCTAGAGAAAGCTTCAATGGCATGGGACTTCTTCCCAGGAGTTACTCGGGCCAGCTCATCCACTTCTTTTGCCATCACCATCTCAGGCCATCCACCTCCAAGTAAAACCCTACTGTCGTTGACTGTTTGAGACAGCACACACAGGGCATCATGAAGAGACCTTTCAGCCTCATCAAGAACGTGATGGCTACCAAACAAAGCACCACATCAAATAAAGCATCCAATGTCAGAACATAAGTAACTGGAACACAGCATGAAAAACATCTTCCAGATTCAGGTGCATAACCCAGAGTTATGCGTAAAAATTAGCCGAACAAAGACCACATATTTATTCCAAATAAATTGACAACAAAAGAAGGCAAGTAAATCCTGAGTATATTTAAAACAAGTTAACAAGAAGAAAAGAACCACAAAACTAAGGCAAATAAGTTAAGTCACAACCAAAAACTAGACCTCTTTAAGAACTGTGGGACAATAACTTCTAAATAGAAGCTGGAGAGAAAATTGAGAGAGGACGTTGATAAGTATACCTGGCACCCCTTAGTACAATGGTACATGCCTGCCCCATTTCAACTCCAGAAAACTTTATCAACTTGTCCTCACCAATCATGATTTCCTCAATAAGGTTGCAGTGTCCTAGCTTAACTGACTCTGGATTATCAAATGTTGATGCAATCTCGCCACCTGTCACTAAAGCCAGGCGTTCTATCCCATCAAAATCAGCATGCTCAATTGCCAGTATTCCTGCATTTGCAAAGAGCTCCTCTGGGAAATTGTAAATCAATTGCCTGTTAACAAAGCAGTTGATTCCATGGGCTATTATCTTATCCACCTTTTCTTTCATTTTCTGCTTCTCGGCAGCTTCAATTTCAGCAACTTTAGCCATTGAATCAACACGAACACGTGCACCATAAATCTTTACTTTGTCTGTGTCCATTGCAGTATTTGCTACAAGGATTTTTGCATTCTCTATGCGCTTTGGTTGACCAAGACCTATTTTCTTGTCAAGGATAAACCTAAACATCCATAATAGCCACAATGCATAAGTAGAAATAAGGAAAACTTCAATTTCAATCATCTTAATAGTGTTACCTCAAAAAACTGGAGCCCGCAAACATGAAAAAGAACATTGCAAAGTGGCGGAATCCTTCGACAAACTAAGTATGTTATCGCACTTGCAATTTTTTTGCCAAACCAGTACGGAAATCACCACCCTTTTTACCATTACACATCGACAAAAAAAGGAAGACGAACCACGTAATGAGAAGCTAACACACGATATGAAACTTATATTATGTGCCTACCCTTCATCTAAGAAAGAATCCTTTAGCGATCCTCCAGGCTTCTTGATAATTTGGATGGCCTCTAAGTTTGTACTTCCCTGCCATTACAATTGAGTATATAAAGAAACCACCTCGCGCAAAAGAATAAACCAAAACATCTTGCAGATAGTGAACAACTAGCCAAAAACAAAAGAAGCAGATTTGGCGGAAAAAAAAAACATATTACTAGTTTGTAACAGAAGCATAGCTACAGTGAGAACAATGTGAGATAACAGAATATACCCAACCCACTCCGTCGCAAGAACATTGTTAATCGATTATAACTATACTATGCACTGGAAAAACTACAGCAAAACAATAGGGTGATAAGGAGTTTTGAGCAAACAATAGCATTGCTCAACGGAAGTTGCACCTGTGCACTAGACACCACTGAATTGCTAAAAAGTCATCTACTCAAACAAACTTCTGTCCCTGGTTCTCCCTAAATTTCACAAGTCATACATAAGTATCAAATATGATGTTTCAATATATGGTCAACTTGAAGTTCAGGACAACTGTCCGTTTGAAAGACACCAGAAGAATAAGAACCAAATAAGTCTATAACTACCCATCCCCCAAAAAAAACAGTGGAATAGAATGTTAAAATTGCCAGTCACCTTTAGTCTCATAACAGCATCCACAGCCAGCTTGGCAAAGTATTCCTTGTCTTGTGACAGGATTTTCGAACTCAAAGTAGTCATTGCAATCTTTGTCAAGTCTGACTTGAACTTTTCTACAACATTAAATTATTCCCTTCATTAGATAATACATAGACATCAATACTACACTAGAGACTACAATAATCACTATAACTCATCGCCATTCTATAAAATTACAGGTGAAGCCAATCACAACGAGACACCACTGTGAGAATAAAAATCTAAAATGGCGAATAGAGGAAGAATACAAGAGATTCCATGTGGAACGAAGGGTAAGTAATTTTGTTTTAAAAAATGGTAGCCATAGCTCTCAGTACCTTCATTTTCTTTGTTATCTTTAACTTTTTGTAGCAAAGCTTTGAGAGCACATTCTGCTGCCATTCGGTAACCTGATCAGATAAGAACTTGTTAATACAACATCACACACTATAAATGTAGGTTTTAAACCCACCATCCTCCACTAACACATGGTCTCTGTCACCAAAAAGAAAAAGTAGAAAACAAGAGTGAATTTGAAAAATTTGGAAATTAGAAAAAAGAGGAACATCTCATAGCAACTTCTTAACCTTCTTATGAATCACAACTACATCTCTGAACTAGACAATGAAAGCATTGGCAGCGGAACATGTTCAACACAAGGATTGAAGGAAACAATGGAATGGTAAGAAATGCAGCACTACAAGTAAAACAAGCGCAAGCAAATCTCAAATTCTGATTTCTGTGAAATAATGAAGACTGATCTGTTAGGAGCAATGAAAATAACAAAAGGATGAGAAGCAACCTGCCATCACAGTCATTGGATGGATCTTGGCCGCAAGAAGCTTTTCTGCCTCCCTTAAAAGTTCACCAGCCAATACAACAACAGAAGTTGTCCCATCACCCACTTCATCGTCTTGAACTTTAGAAATATCTAAGAAATGAGTCATGGGTTGCAATAAAATGATTTTTCTTCAAACTATTTACCAAGTTTCATCAAGCTATACAAACAACTTTCACTATGAGAAAATCAAATGCAGGCAAAAAACGATTTGGATTGAGATATGAAGAACAAAAGTTTTCCCTACTAAGGGTTAGAAGCTCTGTAACAAATGACAGGCAAGCTTGACCATGACCATCTCACACTCTGTAAATCAGCCCTCAATGTCCCAAATTAACGAACATATTCTGCTCACGAACCAAAATCGGCAAAAAAAAAAGGATACCAACAAGAACTTTAGCAGCTGGGTTGTCAATGTGGAGGGACTTCAAAATCGTAGCACCATCATTTGTGACAGTAACTTCTCTCCCTCTCCCAGTCGATTGTAGAATTTTATCCTGGAGGCACATAAATGAAATAACAACAGAAGTAAGAGAGCATCAGCTCAGGGGCTAAGAAAAGGATAACATCTTCAAATGTGGGCAAAATATATGTGAAAGAAGACGAGATCTCACCATTCCCTTGGGCCCTAAAGTAGTCTTAACCAGGTCGGCGATTGATATCGCCCCAACAAATAACGCCTAAACCAAAAGGAGAAAGAACATTAACCATCAAAATAACACAAACAACAACAACAGCAGTAATGGTACTAATCCTAATTCGAGAGAAGAAAAAAAAGTAAAAAATAAAAAGCTTACCATCTTGGCATGTTCTCCTTTTTGTTCACTGGCATCATCTTTAAGAATTTTATCGACCTAAAAAAAACGACAGTTACAATTACCAGAAAAATGGGAATGCTCAATAGAAAAGGAATCAACAGAAACGAAAACCTAACAGCAACAACTAACTAGCATACCGCCATAGGGGGAGTGGAAACGGAGGAGGAAGCCTGGAGGAGTATTAGATTATAGAAGCTGGAGTTAAGAACCCGAAACAGAAATGATTAGCGACAAGAAAGAAACTATAAGCTAGATCTCAAGTATCGATCGAAAGACACTGTAAGTAAATGAAAGTAACACTGGAGATAGTAAAAAAAGAAAAAAAAAATGCGTACAAGTTATACTGAAAAGCTTTGAATAGAGAAGCTCGATTTGCTGTTGTGGTTAAGTTAGGGTTTTTGGTACTATGACAGGCAGGCAGAGAGACTGTTGTGTTTCGCTTTCCTCCCCTGTGCTTGTTTAAAAACAACCTTGGGCTTGGACAAATTTCATCTGCAATGGGCTATGTGTTTCGTTCAGATCAGATCAGGAGGAGCTGGGCTTCAGTTGTGTCACTAAAATGGGGATAAGTACATTTTGGAGTCCCAAACCTTTAATTAAATGTCAATTAAGTCCTAAACCTTTCCAAATCGATATTTCAGTCCTAAACCTTTCAAAACGTGAACAAAACTAGTCCTAAAGATTTTTTCCGTTGAAAGAGGCTGACGTGGCCGTTAAGTCTTGCCACATCAGAATCCACATAGGCAAGTGATGTCGCCAGGGAATAAGGGCATTTTGAGTCCTAAACTATTAAACAAAAATCCATTAAGTCTTAAACCTTTCAAAATCGATATTCGAGTCCTAAACCTTTCAATAAGTGAACAAGATATTTTTTTCAATGAAACACATGTCACAATAGTGAAAAGTAATCAAAAATATATAAAAAATAAAAAAAATTATAATAATAATAATAATGATTTGAAAAAAAAAAGACTATAGTAAATAATAATTTAAAATAAAAAATAATTAGAAAAAAATTCAGTGGGGCCGACATTAAGTATTAATAATTTCAGCTCAATAACGCATGTCATCTCCAAACATCAATGGTGAAGGTTCAAGGTTAGTTCGAATATTTATTTGTTTGTTTTTCCCATTTACTTGTTTAATTTTACTTGATTAGTTTACTTGTCCAATTTGTTTAATTTAATCAATTATGTTTACTTTAATTTGATCAATTTACTTGTTCACCTTTTTCTACAATATTTTAAATTTTTTTTAAAACTTTGTCTTCAGTTGTTTGTTCGGTTGTGCACCAAAAAAATTATGCTTATTTTGTTATCTTCGAAGATGAGATGTGTTATTGGGTTGAAATTATTAATATTTAACGTCGAAACCACTTAATTTTTTTCTAATTATTTTTTATTAAATTATTTATTAAAATATCTTTTTCAAATCATTATTATTATTATTTTTATAATATTAAATTTTTTTTATATTTTTAATTACTTTTCACTATTGTGACATTTGTTATTGAAAAAATATCATGAGGACTAGTTTTGTTCACTTATTGAAAGGCTTAGGACTCGAATATTGATTTTACAAGGTTTAAGACTTAATTGATTTTTGCTTGAAGGTTTAGGACTCAAAATGCTCTTATTCCCTGGCCATGTCATTTGCCTACGTGGATTCTGATGTGACAAGACTTAACGGCCACGTCAGCCTCTTTTGATGGAAAACGTCATTTAGGACTAGTTTTGTTCATTTTTTGAAAGGTTTAGAACTCAAATATCGATTTTAAAAAGTTTAGGATTTAATTGACTTTTAATTAAAGGTTTAGAACTCAAAATGTCCTTATCCCGAATTCATTGTCTCTTTTAAGTACAATCCTCCTAAGTTTTGTCACAGGGAGCATCCAATAGTGAGTAAAGTAGCACCCAATAATAATTGTTTTTTTTTTAGCTCCTAATAATAAATTTGATATTATGTGATTCTAGATCAATCGTTCCATAAATTTTAAAAACTCTAAAATAAATACTATAAGAGAAATCTAAAATGCCTTGAGAACCATATATATATAATCTATGATCATAAATTATTAAATCCGTCAATAAAGACTGCTCGAACCTCAAAACTTATTTACAGCATGATAAGCTCCCTAGCTACTACTTAGACCAAATATTAGACAGAACTATTAATAATACTTTTTTTTTTTGCTTTCGCACTGGTGTTCTGGCCAAAACACCTTTAAAGAATGACAACGGGGCAGACTAATTAATAATACTTATTCTATTTAATATAAGATCTTAAATTTAAGGGAGCAAGTGAATGAGTTTTTGGCTATATCATGAACTTTAAGCAATTGTAGAAAAAATTTTAGATCCTTATCAACTTTTTTGGTGTTTAAATTTTTTATTTTCGTTTAACTTTTTTATTTATGCACCCAATGTTCTAGATCAATCTATTTTTAAGTGAAATCAGATTGAGACTATTCTATACTATATATAAAAACACGGTCTCTTCTAATTAAATGGCACCGAAATTGAAAGATGAAAATACCCTAATTTAATACTAATATAACAAAGAATGAATGACGTGTCATACACTAATGAATGATATGTAGTCTCATGAAACGCCCCGACCCGAATTTACCGTACACAGTAAACACAGGCCGGAACTGTGACAACCCAACCAAATAAACCCAAGCATACAGTGTGAACAATAATAACTCGGCCCAACGGCCCAAAATAGTAAAACAACATAAATAATAAATCCCGGCCCAATGGCCCAATAGTAGTGAAAACATGCACAGCGGAAGACTTAAACTCACTAACACTGTATGCGACACATGCAAACTATGGATCCAAGCCCGTCCAAGGGATAACGCCGCAGCCTGTCTGGAATGCACCAAGCCTGTACAACAAACAACTCATCCTACGGGATGAAAGCCCGCAGGTGAGGGGTGAGTCCGAAGTGCTCACGACAATGGAAAGACGATCAATATG
>JAKUCV010006624.1:0-70000 GCA_028386065.3 Turnera subulata | reverse complement strand
CGCGCCATTGGTGCGCTATTGGTGCGCCATTGGTGAAATTTTCATTTCTTTGAGTTTTGAGCTAAAATTTTGTACACACACCAAAAAAACTCCAATCTAACTACCTGAAAAATTTCAGACTTTTCCGAGAAGTGGAAGTCCTATTTTTTTATTTTTGAAACATTTAAAATCCCGTAAATCGGGAAAAATAGAAACTCACCTCAAAATGTTCGGGGAAGGCATCCAAAAATCTTTATAAATCATTCCCATATTTGTTGAATCATCTTAGGTAGCATTAGTTCGGGTGGATTTGAAGATTGCTCATTGGCGCGCCATTGGTGCGCCGTTGGTGCGCCATTGGGGCGCTATTGGTGCGCCATTGGTGAAATTTTCATTTCTTGGATTTTTGAGCTGAAATTTTGTGCACACACCAATAAAAATCCAGTCTAACTACCTGCAAAATTTCAGACTTCTATGAGAAGTGGAAGTCCTATTTTCTTATTTTTGGAACATTTAAAATTCCGTAAATCGGGAAAAATAGAAAATCACCTCAAAATGTTCGGGGAAGGCATCCAAAAATCCTTATAAATCATCCACATATTTGTGGAGTCATCTTAGGTAGCATTAGTTCGGGTGGATTTGGAGATTGCTCACTGGTGCGCCATTGGTGCGCTTTTAGCCCTCGGTAGGCCTATTGGTGCGTCATTGATGCGCCATTGGTGCGCTATTGGGGCGCCATTGGTTCGCTGTTGGTGGGCTATTTGTTTCATGTCCCGGGAATGATAAGGGCAATTTAGTCATTTTATATTAAATTTCTAATTTATATTAATAAATTGGGACTCGGGCATTTCAAGGAAAACTCTCACTATCATACTCTATTGATACATCTCTACAAACTCGATCAACCACTACTATATCACCTGTGGGTAAACGGACTCTCAAGGGTCTATTAAGGTTATCATCTTCTATGTTATGAGCGGTCATGAATGCACGTGATACAAAAAGAATGTGTTGAGCCTGGATCAACTAAAGCATGTGCATACTGACCAAAAACTATAATTGTACCTGCTACAACCTCTGGAGCATCAGCAGCCTCCTCCCGGGTGATGGCATAAACCCTAGGAGCTGCCGCAGACTGAGTTGCACCCCCGCGGTTCGAAGCTCCAGAACCCCCACGACCTCGACCCTGCTGTCCGCCACCCCTGTTCGGACCAGAAGAAACAGCACCACTAGCCACAGAACTCTATATTGTATACAGGGAACCACTGCCACCACTATCCTTAATCCACTTGTAGCAAGATGACTTCTGGTGTCCCGGCTTATTGCAATACCAGCATGTGCCCGAGAATCGTGCCGAGGAACCCCGTCCCTGGGATCCAGACTGATAGGACCGTCCTCTCGAGGATTTGCCTGGTCCACCCTGATAACTCTGTCCTCGGGACTTCTTCGAACCTAGGTAAGAAGAACCCTGTCCACCAGAATAGTCTGCACCTCCGGCATCAGAATACTGCCTCTTCTGTCCTGAAGTAGATGACTGCTTCCTCTGCTCGGCTGTCCGAGCCTCCTTCCCGATCAACTGAACTCTCTCAGCATCACAAGCAGCCTCACAAACTGCCTCCCAAGTCTTGTGCCCTCCACCAGCCACAGCTAATGCCAACTCTGTGCGTAAGTCGTTAACAAACTGCCTACACTTAGTCACCTCATCGGGCACAAACTCCCTAGCATAAGAGAGAAGGATGTTGAACCGGATCCTGAATGTTGACACCGTCTCCTCTAGTCCATGCTTCACCTCAAGAAACTGCTTTTTCTGCTCCTTCAGAAAACCAACAGTGAGAAACTCCTTGTAGAATTTCTCCTTGAAATCCTCTCATGGCATCTCCACAGGCTTCGGTAGGTTGGCCACAAGTTCCTGCCACCATGTCAATGCATATCCCGTGAACTTGTGTGCCGCAAATCGAGCCCTCTGCTCAGGTGCACAAGTGAACTTCTCCAGAACATTCTCCACATGGCGGAACCAATCATCAAACTCCTTGGCTTTGCCCTCTTCACCAGAGAATTCCTTGACTGCCGACTTATCCATATGCTTATACCCGCTCTCCATACCACCTGCCGCAGCAGGTGCTACCGGTTGGGCACCCTGCTGCTGCTGCTGCTGAAACTACTGGAACTGTTGCCACTGCATAAAGGCCTGATACTGCTGGAACGCTAGGTCCACAACAGGTGGTACGGGTGGCACAACGTTTTGTTCTCCTCCACCTGCAGCATTATTCCCTGCTGCATTATTGTTCCCCTGTCCAATGGGAACCTTCATCACCGACACATTGTCGGAGACATGAGTAGCGGCGTCATCCTCAGCATTGTGTTGCCCCTGGTGATCCGTATCAACGCCTATATGAATGCAAATGAGTCAAAAACACTTTTAAAGTCATAAATCCGGAAACATGCTTAAACACAGAATTCACTTTGAAAATAAAGTTTAAAAACACTTTTAAAACCAAGGATCTGAAGCCTACTCCGCTACCAAGCTGAAACACTCGTGTCCCAGTTTTGCAAATAAAATACTTATTCAAAAGGAATTTACCAAAATGCCCCTATAACCCGGGACACGTACTCCAATACCAAAACATTTTCTGAAAATCTTAATAAAGCGAGATGTCATAAAAAAAAAAAAGAGAAACCGGCTTAACAAGCCATAAGTCAACCCGGCATCCAGCCGATGCATCATCAGGTATCAAATCCCGGCAACCCGCCGATAAAATAATCAAAATAAAAAATGACATCTCAACAAAATCCAATGCAGCGGAAGACAATGATAAAATAAAACAAAAGTAGAAAATGATATGCAAGTCGGTTTTATAGATCCAACCGGGAGAAGAAGCACAGCTACCTGCTGGGATAACCACGTCCGTACTCTGGAAAGGTAGAAAGAGACTGCACGCTAACTAAGAGTCTGAAAAACAACGGTGGCGATTATGTGAGTCGCCTACTCAGTGAGCAATATAAATCTAATTATGTAGGTGTGCATAGCAAGTTCGAAAGGAAAGTAGAGAAACAAACACAAGTAAGCAAGCACACAATAACCAGTACTAACATGCCAATAACATTAAGCAAACAATTCATATTTCTCATCTGATGTGTGTTAAGTTAAGTTTTCTTATTATATTTATTATTCAGGGCCCCCTACTGTGTGCGTCGAGCTCGGTCCCGTCTCATGAGACAACCAGGCATAAGCCCAATATAACCAGGCATGAAGCCCAAGCATATCCATAGAGAGAGAGAGAGAGAGAAAGAGAGAAAGAGGGAGGTAGAACCGGTCATCACAGACCCATATGCTAAACCGCATATACCATGCTATCCCGTATGCAAACCCAAGGGGTATCACTTCCCGCTCGAACCAACCGGTCATCAGCACACAATAGCCTATCTTCTACTGTACATTATTCTTATTCATAAATTATGAGTTCATGTGTGCCAAGAGTTGTGATTTAACAAAGTTGTGTGAATTATCAACTCAATCAAGTATCGGGGTCTCCGACCCACAGTACATCACACAAATCACCCAAAATCACTCCACATGTTATATTCCATAACAATCTAAAAGTCATGCTCATTCAGCAAATAGTAACACATAGGCACACAATACGGATCACAGCATGTTAGCAAACAGGGCATGCAACTCAAACTGACCAATCTAACAAGCTCATGCATACAAACATAAAAAGACGTATAAAGTCACCTCAACGACGATTATCCTGTGGAGCTTTCCCCAAGACAGATCCTCCTGCTCCCGAGGTATTACCCGTGCCTGAATACCGGCACACACAATAATTACAAAACAATTACAATAAACCGTGCATGCATGATATCTATATGCTCAACTGAATAGAACTTGACCCAATCTACCCGGTTAAGTAATTCCAAGGTCTAAGCCCAAAAGGATAACTCCAAAGAGATTGGGACCTAAGGTGCTCCGGGCTTAAGCCCAACTAAGTCCACTAATAACTTCCCGGGCCTATGGCCCATTCATTATGTCCTTAACGAGTTCCTGGGCCTAAAGCTCATCTAAGTCCAAAACCGAATCCCGGGCCTAAAGCCCATTATGAAGTTGGGCTTAAAGCCCGTTACCCAAGTCCAAAGGTTAACCAATTAAGTCCTTGGGCCTCAAGCCCATATCTTAAGGTCCATCGAAGTCCCACGGTCTTTAAAGTCAGTTAGTTGGGCCTGGGCCCGATTTCTCCTAAATACCGTTCTATGGTCATTCCCGAGCCCAAATGTTCCCGGCCCATGGTTCTACCCGTGTCGGTAAATTTCCAGCCACACACACTCACACCCCACACACGGTTTCACTAGAACTCGATATTCCCGATACATGAAAGTACTTGTTTAATTATACATGCCATGAATGAGATTAAAACATAACAAAGAAAAGATACCCTCAAGCCGGAAATATTTTGCCTCGTCAGAACTAAAACCCGAGCCCTCGCCGGAAAATTCCCGAGCCTTGCCGAAAAATTCCTGAGCCTCGCCGAAATTCCGGTCAACCTCGCCGGAGTTCACCCAAACTGCCAGAATCCAACAACAACAACATTCACTCCAAACCCACTACAGGCAACATCACGAATTAAAGGAAAAAGAAACGGACAGATTGGATTCTTACCCGAAACACTCGCTGCCCGGAATCCGTCCACAACCAAACCCGAGTCTACCACCCTGCGGAATTGGGAAGACAACCGTACAAATCTGGACCTACAGCTAATTCTGAGACAAATAACCACACGCGTCCCGGCTCCAAACCACCACTGCCGGCCGGAAACACCACCTGCAAAAGACACAGCTCCGGCGAACACCAAGCCCGCAACAAACCACCACGGCACCACCCCCACACGCCCGCCACTGTCCAACAACACACACGAACAACCACCACGATCGCCACCAAAACAAACCCCAAATCGGGTTAACCACCAAATCGAGAAGAACAACCACACACAACAAAAGAAAAGAAAGGAAATAGAGGAAGAGAGGAGGTGCAGCGGCTTACCGGAGGCGACGGAGGAAGCACCACAACAAGCGGTTCCTCGTCAGTCTTGCTCAAGCCGGCCCATGTCCCGATCTCCTCTGCAATAGGTGGTGGCCGCGGCGTAGAGGGGAGGAAGTGAAGAAGAAGATGAGATGTTGGTGATGACGGGAGGGCGAGAGATAGAGAGAGGAAGGAAGAAGGAGAAGGGAGGCGTCGTCGGGAGAGAAGAGTGAAGAGAAAAGAAAAGAAAAGAAAAAGAGGGTTGGGCGCGGTCAACCTGCCCTGTTGACCCGTTTGTTTGTTTGTTTTTTTTTTCAATAAGCAAACTCAACCAACGGTAATGTCTCATCCCAAGAACCACTGAAATTGAGCACACAAGCTCTAAGCATATCCTCCAATGTCTGTATAGTTCTCTCTGACTGTCCATCGGTCTGCGGATGGAATGCAGTACTGAAATTCAGCTTAGTACCCAAAGCTGACTGTAAGCTCTTCCAGAAGTGGGAAGTAAACCTCGGATCCCTGTCCGACACAATGGATAGTGGAATTCCATATAGACGGACAATACCCGAAACATACAACCTCGCCAGCTTATCCATTGTATCCGTCTGCTGAATCGGAAGGAAATGAGCTGACTTGGTCAACCTGTCAACAATGACCCAGATGGCGTCATGTCGACCCCGGGTCCTCGGTAACCCGATCACAAAGTCCATAGTGATATGCTCCCACTTCCACTGCGGAATAGTCAAAGATCTCAACTTGCCGGCAGGAGCCTGATGCTTAGCTTTCACCTGCTGACAAGTCATACAACGAGCCACAAACTTCGCAACATCCTTCTTCATCCCGGGCCACCAATAATGACTCTTCAAGTTCTGGTACATTTTGGTGCTACCCAGATGCATAGCATATGGCACATTATGCGCTTCATCCATGATCCATCTCCTCAAATCATCGACATCCGGAACACACAACCGATCACCGGTCATCAAAGCACCATCCTCCCGGACATAGAAACTAGAACTCTCTCCACCGAGAGCCTTATCCCGCAACTCTGCTAAATGAGGATCACCATACTGCAACTCTATGTTCTTATCCCGCAAGGTCGGCCGGGCGCGGTCAACCCGCCCTGTTGACCCGTTTGTTTGTTTGTTTTTTTTTTTCCAATACGACGTAGTTTCGATTGAAACAACGATAAGCTTCGCGTTTCACCCCGATCTCGAATTCGTTTTCCACGGAACCCGAACCAAGAACAATACCAACTTAAAATTGACATTTCCAAGGAAAAAGTAATTTATTTCCACGACTAAAACTCGAAAATACCTCAAGGGTAAAATTGGAATAAAATTCCGAAAATTTCCGTAAATTTAATTATGAAAATCCGGGACGTTACACCTTAGCCACCGCCTCCTTCGCCAGCGTTGGCACCTCCACCGAACCAGTATGGATAATTTGTTCTTAGTTAGGTTTTGGGGTTATGTTAATCTTGGAGTTTACAGAACATAAGAGAAAAAAAAGATTGGATGATATTTACTGATTAATTTGTCTAATTAATTAGTAAAGTTTCCTTTTTATAATTTTCTGAAATTTTAATAATTTATCTTAGTTATTATCTTAGTTAATAGTTACTCATCCTTAATTGACTGATTAATTTGTCTATTTGATTAGAAAAGTTTTCTTTTTATGATTTTCTGAAATTTTAATAATTTATCTTAGTTAATAGTTACTCATCCTTAATTGACCGCAATCTGTCAATTTTCACTATACTTTTTTTTAAAACAAATAATTTCATAAATTGACAGTGCATAAAATTTCCTTTTTAAATTTGTAAGAATTTCAAATCAATCAGAATTAATCAAACCCTAATTTTCCCTTTTTAAAATTTATAATTATTTCAAATTAAGTAGACCCTCATTTCTTTCTATTTTTTTCAATAACAATATTACTTTTCTAATTCTCTAATTGAATTAGAAAATGAAATAAGAGAAAAAAGAAGGATGATATTTAAAAATTTGGACACAATGGGACCCACCATCCACATGGCACCACGTGTCACCCTCTGAGTAAATTACTGGTTAGGAAAGGTAAAAAGGATAGAATCTTGAAATTGAAAATAAGTTAAGAGACAGAATCTTAAAAAAAAAAAGCTTAGGGACAAGGTAAAAATTAAGGTACATAAAAAAGATTTATCTCTTTCTGGAATTTATTTTTGGGCTACGATACTAATATGTCTTATAGGCCAAGGATTGCTTGTATGTTGGTGGCCAGTATAGTGGGTCAAAATCCAAGTGTGATCTTCTTCTTGTATTGGTCGCAAAAGACCGAAAAAAAAAAAAGACCGAGATTACGGTCGACATCAAGCGGCTTTATTTTATGTTTTTAGTCGTAATAAGGAATTCTTGATGACCTTGGAAGTTTCTTGGCAATTAGGTTTACTCAACAGAAGGTTATGGTCACTAACAGTCAGACCTAGCAAACATTTTTTTAATTTTTAATGATCAAAGGGATGAAGAGGACAACTGATGTTGTTTGTACTAGGCCCAAAATCATTTGAAATCTTGAGTTCTAAATGGGCGCCCAAACATTTGTAGAGTGCTGACCACTGGCCTAAATTAAGTTTAAGGGGTGAGCACTGGATTTGAGTTTAAGTGTATCTGTCACTAAAGATTCAAGAACAGGTTGTATTGATACTCTTGATTTGGAAGAGAGATGACGAGTTTGAAATTGAAATTTGAAGATGACGTATCTCTAAGGATTTGGATTTGAAAACTAGCTAATCTTCAAGGTTTTTTCGGGTTTAGTGATGAAGCGCCCCGACCCGTATTTACCGTACACAGTAAACACGAGCCGGAACTGTGACGACCTAACCCAACAAACCCAAGCATACAGTGTGAACAATAATAACTCTGGCCCAACGGCCCAAAACGGTGAACAACATAAATAATAAGTCCCGGCCCAATGGCCAATAATAGCGAAAACATGCACAGCGGAAGACTTAAATACTCACTAACACTGTATGCGACACATGCAAACTATGGATCCGAGCCCTGTCCAAGGGATAACGCAGCAGCCTGTCTGGAATGCACCCAACCTGTACCAAAAGACAACTCATCCTACGGGATGAAAGCCCGCAGGTGAGGGGTGAGTCCGAAGTGCTCACGACAATGGAAAGACGATCAGTATGCACACTATAACTACTCAAGTCAAAAACAAGGGCTAAACAGCCCAACCCAAAGACTCGACCCAAAACTGAAAAGACTCAATAAAAATCCAATTATCCAATTTTATCTTTCCGGGCCCCGTCACGGGTAAGCTAGGGTCGTACCAGGTTATCAACCTGTTCCTGGTGCCAGATCAAAAAGAACCCGGGATCAACATCCCAATATCAAACTCAGGGATCAACATCCCAATCAAACCGGCATCAACATGCCCATCACAAGTAACCCAGATCATGGCACCACAAAACAGTCACAAACCATCCGGTCGTACCTCTACTTACCACGTGACAGTTATATTACCGTCATTAAAAATCAAATCACAGGGATCGACATCCCTAACCAGGATACCGGGATAGACATCCCTATCCAAAAACCAAGGATCGACATCCTTTCACAATTTAATATTAATTATTCCATTATACTTATTCCAAAAGACACAGAAATTCAACACGGGGATAAACATCCCAAAAACCAAGTCAAAACACCGGGATAGACATCCCGCACCCAAACACAGCAAATACAACATCCAACCATGCAATAATCATCAAAACATAATAACCGAGTAATAAGGCACATATTGAAGGAAATCCATCCTCACCTTGGCCGATTACTCAACTCCGGAAACTATGACCGGTCCGACGCCGGCTCCTCGGGAAACTGCCCGATATCCAAACCTATACACAAAATCATACATACACATAAATGCACATAAGAGTATGTCATGATGCCAATTACGTAATATACCCATCCCGGTTCTCATCTTATATTATTTCCATTTACTGAAAATATTTATCCGAATACTACTTCGGTACCATACTTTAATTAAAACTCTTTTCAAAATATATTTTCATAAAATAACCATAATTTCCAAAATAATAATATCCATAATTTTTTCAGAAAAATAGCAACCTTTTTATAATTTTCAGGAAATGTTTATCTAGTATTTATCTTTTTCCAAAATATACATAATAATATTTTTCCAACACCAAAATTATAATTACCTTTAATTTCCAAATACATATTTATACACATATACCATAATCATAATTTTCCAGACTAAATAATATACAAACTAAATTTCCAGAAATTATTTATATGGTATTTATATGTTTTCTATTCTAACTATAATAATAATTTACAAACATAACATAATTATCTTAATTTGAAGAATCAAAGTATATATATATTTTTTTTCCTAAATCTCAACCCAGAATATTACATGTAATTTTCCAAGATAATATTTACTTTCTTTCCAGAAATTAATTGTCAGAAATTAATTATATAAATAGATTTATATATGTATATTATTAAATGAAATAAAAAAAAATAAAGAAAGATCTGGACAGCCCAGGCGCGACCCGGCAACCCAGGGGCGCGACCCGGCCGCGGAATGGGCAAAACCCGACTTACCAAGCGGGTACAGGGGCGGCGGCGCGGCGACAGCTCGAGGGAAGGTCGAGCGAGCACAGCTGCAGCATCAGGGGTCGCTGGCGACGCGAGGAGCGGTGGTAGGGCGGCGGAAGACTGACGGCAGCGGCGGCAGAAACGAAGGAAGCAGGATCCGTGGGTTTTACTACGGGTCAGCGGCCATCGGAGGCGCGTTGGACGGCGGCATCGAGCGGGGGAGACGACGTCGAGGTCGCGTCGGCGTGGCGCAGGCGCTGGTGGAGGCGGTGGCACGCGGCACGGCGCGGATCCGGCCGGCGTGCACAGTAACCGTGGGAGGGTGACGTGAACAGTGACCAGCTTTTCTTTTTTTTCATTTTCCTTCATTTTCCTATTTTCTTTTTTTTTCCTTCTTTTCCTCTATTTTTCATATTTTCTTTTTTTCTTGTTTTTCTTTCTTTTTTTTACACTCTCTGTTTTTCTTTTCTTTTTTTTTTCTGTTTCTCTTCTTTCTTTTTTTCTTTTATTTTCTTTTATTATTTTTTTTCCTTTTTCTCTTTTTTTCTTTTCCTCTCTTTTTCTTTCTTTTTCTCTTCTTTTTTTTTTTCTTCTTCTCTTCCTCTCTTCCTCTCCTTTCTCCACCGGCTGCCTTCCTTTTATAAACTGAATTTTTTTCTTTTTTTATTATTTTTACTATTAAGCATGTGAATATCAAATAATGCGGTTCGTCCGTATTACGGGCGAATCCGATCCGGACCAGAAAATAACCGATACCTCCTTAGTTATTTTCCGGTGTGATTTTCCGAGAAATTCCGAAACCCGAAAAATACCAACTTAGTTCCGAAAAATTCACGGGAAAATCACGAGCGCGGGAAAACTCTCGGATTCGAAAAACGACTCCCGATTTACCTTGAATTAATTACCCAAGATTAATTCAACAGTAAATCACGGTAAATAGGCTTTTACAGTCCGGTAAAAATCCAAAATTTTTACCCGGGCTGTTACATATACAGTCGTTTTAAAAAATTATACGATCTTG
This sequence comes from Turnera subulata, assembly GCA_028386065.3. NCBI lineage: Eukaryota > Viridiplantae > Streptophyta > Magnoliopsida > Malpighiales > Passifloraceae > Turnera > Turnera subulata. Next base: position 59,367 of record JAKUCV010006624.1, on the reverse strand, counting down.
ATGTATTTGTTCTATATAGAAATTAGTCTTCTATTGCAGGTGTCATATTGCTCATTATTTTTAAAAAATATAATGTAAAAAATAAATAGAAAGAATAAGTACAAAAATAATAATTTGTTAAAGTAAAACTTATAATGTAAAAGCAGAATAAAAAATATATTAATGAATACATTTTGTGTAGAGAGTAATTTTCTGGCCTGTTTGCAGTTTAAGTTTTCCCATTCATCTTTTTCCAAAGAACACACCCCCTTAAAATTGTCCTGGAGAATAAATACTAATAGAACTTATCTATTTTGTAACTTGGGCTCAAAGGGAGAGTGAGACTTAATAAGGGAAAGGGAAAGGGAGGCGAAGAAGCACAACGGGAAAACACAAAACACACACACAAAATCCCCACGAAACAAACGACTTAGATATTTTCCTTTATAAAATTAAAAAAAGAAGAAAGTTAAGAAAAGGCAGCCAATAGCCCAATAGTATTTAAGACACACCCCCCAAAATTTCCATTTCATTTGGGGTGCACTTGAATTTCCATTTCCATTTCCCCCAAAACTTAATAATATCTTTCAAATGATATGTAATGGGTAAAACTTTTTTTCAAAAGATATGTAATGGGTAAAAATTGTGCCTATTCTTGGAAAGCAAAATAACCGATACTCAATACAAATATAAATGTGGAAGAAGTTATCTGATAATTTCCTCAAATTGAGGTGTAAATCTATTGTATAAATTGAAGAAGGTGATTTTTAAAGGGTTTAACTTTTAAGTGAATAAAATTAAGTGGAATTGCTGATCTTTTCTTAATATAGATATATTTTGGAGTAAAAATGTTGGTTACTCTTCCCAATGTGAGTTACAGTTTGTTTGGGAATACATTGGGAAAGGGAAAGGAGGGGAATGGATGGGAATGATAGGGAAGGGAAAATTTTTACTTTAACTTGTTTCGATGCATTCATTAAAGAAAAGGGAGGGGAATGATTGGCAATATTTTTAAATTACATAGATATCCTTATTTATAAATTATTTTTTAAAATATTTAAGGTTAATTATGAAATTTTAAGTCATCATTTAGTTTTAGATTTTCCCTCCCCTCCATTTCCCACCAAATCGACGGGGAGACATTTTAAGGGAGTTAATAGTTTTTTCTATCCTTACATTTTGTCGATTTCGCATTTGTTGTCCCTCTTCGTTTAATTTCACTCATGTTGTCCCTAAACTTACAATTTATCGGGACACAATGTCCGTTTTACATGCTATAGCCGGTAAGTTACTATAATGATGACACGTGTCCTATGAGCCAACAGATTCCAATTTTTAATTTGTTTTTTCTTTTTCTTTTTTTCAAAAATTTATTTTAATCAAATAAATCAATTTCTACCTAAAACGACGTTGTTTATGTTCTTTTTTCAATTCTCTTCTCTTCTTTTCTTCTTTAGAAGATCAACGCCATCGACGACCACACCACCGTCCACCGCCAATCTCTTCACAACATTACTAATTTCTCCTTTTTTTGACAAACCTAAACAACCACAAAATTCACAACCTCAACAATCAATTTCTAGCATACGGGTCTTTGCCTCGTGATTTTGTAAAACAAATCAAGTAAAAAAATCAAATTATTTACACAGTAGTTCACTGGAAGAACTAGAAAACTACAGATTGCCTTTTGCTACAAACAAAAAATTGAAGCATTTTTAACACACCAACCGTGAGATAGATCTCGGGCCCGGGATTCGTGGGCATCAACGCCGAGGAGAGGAGCTAGTAACATCAACGCCGCCGTCTGCCTCCGCATCGCCGCTCTTGACCTCCACCTCCACCAAGGTGCCGCCCCCTTCCTGCCGGACGAATCGCAGCAAATAAACAATCTTTGGCACGACCCAGTCCTCGCATCGACCCGACGAGTCAACCCGGCGATCGAACTCAACGTCCTGAGCAGCAGGGTGGGCGGTGCCGACTTGGCGGCGACAGGGAGGCTTGGGGAGGAGAAGTGGGTGTGGAGATGGCGACGAGTAAAAGATCTTACCCACGCGGCGAATCACGATGGCGGCGATTCCGTTGAGCTCATGTCTTCCTGGGTTTCGATGCGTGCTTCACCGAGTAGGGTGTACAGCCTCCCGATTCGAAACTTTGTCCCAGAAGCAACCACGATGGCGTGCCCTTCTCCTTGGTGATGTCGAGTCCAACTGAACGGTGGCGGCGGTCGCGAGCAGAGGCAGAAAAAAAAATGGGCAGAAAGAGACGACGAGGGAGTTGTGAGGAGGGTACGGGAGCGTGGTGGAGTTGATGGTCCAAGGGTAGTGGCTGGTCCAGGAGTAGGGGAAGAAGAAGCGGAAGGAGAAGGTGGAGGAAAGGGGGAGAAAGACAAAAAGGAAAAAAATAAAGATTTTCCTCATATAAAGCAAAAAACAAAAGTAGTTAAAATTGAGTCCAAAACGAAGCAGGTGTATTTTTACAAATTAAAATTTGTTATTTTTAAAGATTTTTAAAATAAAATTGTATTAAAGAAAGAAAAAATATATTAAAAAATTGATTATGTGTGGGCCCCACATGACAAGTGTCAACACCACAGTCATCAACCGGCTATAATGTGTAAATTGGACAAGGTGACCCGGTAAATTGCAAGTTTAGGGACATGATGAGTGAAATTAAACGAAGAGGGACAACAAATGCGAAATTGATTAAGTGAAAGGATATAAAAAACTTTTTTCTCCATTTTAAGGGGAATGGAGGGGAATGAAGGTTAAAAATTCCCCTTCCCCTCCATTAACTTCTTTATCCAAACAAGGTTAAATTAAAAATTCCCCTCCCTTCTCCGCCATTCCCCATCTATCCAAGCAAACTATTACTCTTGTATTGATTCTTTTAAAAAATGATGAGCATTAATTCTTGGGAGTTTTTTTAATTGCTTTTCAATTTTTTTAATGCATATCTATGTTACTTTTAAATTTAACTGTTAATTAATTACTCTATCATTAATTCTCCAAAAAAAAATTAGCATCAATGTTTGAAATTTCTTACAATTAATATTAACATTAACTCTCGCATAATATTTTTTCCATTCTTTAAATTAACTATAGACTTTTTGATATACATATTTTTGTGAAAAAGAATATTTTTTGTTTTTTTGATTTTTAAGCCACATGTCACCTTATTGCGATGCCAAATGTCGAAATAGTAGATCCCATCGACCAAGAACTATATTATACAATATATCAAATAGATTGTATGTCCTTTCTCATCACGAGGAGAAATCGAAAATTACGCTTGCAATACTGCATTGGAACTAGCGATAAAATATGATAAATTAATGAGTCAACTTCTTTAGATTATGGGAAAAAAAGCGATGAGAACGCTTATGAATTATATGAATATCGCATTTTTTTTGTTACAAAAGATATCCATAACAAAGAAAACTCTAACGACTTGGGTAAAAATTTCCTAATTTTACCGAGTCATTCTAACCTCTCACAATAGTTAATAAAATTGTTATCGCTGTCATTCGAAATTTTTACCACTCAGAATTAACTCCGAGAATTTTCTCGAGCATTCCGATACCAAGAATTGTTTGACGTTTCAAGTAATTATTTTATATAAATCTTTCCATATTGTTTCCCTTGACGAAATTTTTTGATTATATTATTATTATTATTATTATTATTATTATTACTATTATTTATTATTATTATTATTATTATTATTATTTTGATGATATATTTATTTACCTACATTCCAATAACTTACTAATCAATTTTTAAAAAAAAATCTATCCTTTTCCCACTAAATATGTTTTTAAAATTTAATTTAGACTCTAATGATATTTATTAGTTTATAAAGAGTTTTCTTAAATTATATTTTGTTTAGAAATAAAAATTTATGTTTATGTATTAAACACAAGAGCCCTTGTCGTTTTATCAAATACAACGTAGCTTCGGAGAAGCCAAAACAATAAACACAAGTATCACTGCGTTTTGACCAAGCAAGGAACCGCATTGATCACGCTAGGAAACAACGTCGTTTTGATGTTGGCAGTGCATCAATAGCTCGCGACGACAACACATGTCATTTTCTACTCGCCTTTCTTCCTCTTCCTCTTTTCTTTCTTGTCATTTCCCTTCATCCGGCACACCACACAACTATCCCCCTACCTCAATAATTTTTGGTCCCCAATAATTCTCTCCCTTTTATTTTTTCCATTTTCACCACATTTTTATTTTCTTCCTCTGTGCTCATTCTCATCTTCCTCCCCCACCCGCCAACCATTATCGCTATTGGTGGAAGAGGGTGTATAGAAATTATCTATTGGTAGTGGTTCCACCTCACAAGGGTGACGTATCGAGCCACGGGGAGAGATTAGTCCGGTAGTCAACTGTATGCTCCTTAGTATATAAAAAAAAATCATTATCGCCGCTACCACCACCCTCTAGCTCTCCCATCTCTGTCTCCCCTCATCTCCTATTTCCCTCCCCAGTCATCCATACCCAATTTGGTTTCCTCTACTCTCTCCTCCTCTGCAAAACAATCGTTGATACCCAACCAGACTGCTGCCGTCTGGCAACAGTGCGGCCAAAGCGAGTGCAGGAGGACCAAATGTTGTCGTCTTTACTCTCTCTCCCCTATGTCGCCAAGTCGACTCGTTTAGCCAATGGAGGAGGAACCAGACAGGTCATCGCAGAATGAGTCCGAACAAGTCGACCAAAGCACCTCTAACACCAGCAACAGTGGCCAATTAGGGTGGAACTGACAAGGACAACAAGATTGAAATGAGGCTTGGGACTTCGCCGTTGCCGGACCGTTGAGCACGTGTCTTGATGTCTCTGGATTGCGGGATGGGGTATTGCCATACCTATGGTCTTGGAATTTCGTGGTTTGTCACCATGGTGAAATGGGTGGTATAGATTGATGTGTGGGCTGGTGGTTGACGATGGATCTTAGTGTGGGCAGTATTCGAAGGTGTGATATTGGCAGTGGTACAAGTCTTGTTTGTGGGTTTTTCCGGTGAGCTTGCTAGGTTGGTGTTTTAGCAGCGAGCAATTGATGTGATGATGATGGTGGGCTATCGTTACTAGGTTGGCCTCGACAGTTGGGTGTTGTGTGGACAACGATCCGACGGAGGAGTTGTTGTTCATCACGAGACATGGTACTGTTTGTACAATACCTGGACGAAATCTGGGAAGACTCCAAGTGTTTTCCGGCGAGGCTCGGAAATAATCTGGCCGAGGCAAAATCTGATGACTAGAGACATTGGGTAATTCATTAAGCCCGATTAACTTCCATGAGCTCGGGTTTGGGCGGATTGCATAATGGACTCGAAAATGGGTCGAACGTGTAACTGACCCATGTTCTCGGGACAATCACCAATCAACGATAAATAACAGACCTGTTGACGACATTACTAGATGGTTGAGTTATACGGTTGAATAATTAGATTATTTAATTGATTAATAATTCTTGGTTTAGAAAGAATATTATTTGAAATATAAATGTGTCTTTTATACGGTTTAGAACCCAGATTTAATATATTTGTTGGGCTAAAAATCATTTGAGGCCCGTAATGTATTTTTTTATCAGTTATATAATCTAAGTAAGAGTTATACTATTATTTGTGATTTATTTTAATATCTATTAGAAATATTATCAATGAACATATATAATTCCATTTAATATTTATCCTAATTATTATTAGTAATGATATATTATTGAAACACTATATATCGGTTATATTATTTCATTACCAATTATATTATTCTCGTATATTGGTTTAATATATATAAGCATACATATACATAAATTTTATTCTCAAAAAAGGATTATTTATGATATATCTATTTTAGCAGCTACAATTATTTTTACGACTATAAAATAACGTTTAGTGGTTGCAGAATAAAATGAAGATAATGGAGTTAATGTCGGACAAGTCGACTAACAGTCATTAGTTGACACACGAACTAACATGGGAGCTTTTCAACATGCTTTGTCCTTACTCGCATGTTTCCGAGAAAAACTTCCTATGAGGTCACCCATCCCAGAATTGCTCCAATTCAAGCACGTTTAACTTTGGAGTTTTTTTGGAATGAGCACCGAAAAGATAGATGCACCTTGTTGATATAGTTAGTACCCATCAATCCGTTTAAGCTATTCTCAACTGTACAGCCCCATACATGTACAACCTTGAAATCACTTCGTTTGAGCTATTCTTAACTATACTATCCCATACCTGTATAATTATGAAATCGCCCAACTATGCAGCCCCATCCCAATACAGTCTCAGGATCTCTCCATGCTTTGTCCTCACTCTCATGTTTTCGGGAAAAACTTCCTGGGAGGTCACCCATCCTAGAATTGCTTCAAGTCAAGCACGTTTAACTTTTGAAGTTTTTATGAAATGAGCATCGAAAAGGTAGATTCACCTCGTTGATATAGTTAGTACCCATCAATCCATTTAAGCTACTCTCAATTATACATTCTCATACCTGTACAACCTTGAAATCACTTTATTTGCGCTATTCTTAATTATACAGTCCCATACCTGTATAATTATGAAATCGCCCAACTGTGTAGCCCCATCCCTACACAGTCTCAGGATCTCTCGTATTCGGTGTGGATTCGGTTCATTCATGTGCCCCTCTGTCTAGAAGTCTGCCACAAGCCGCTCCTTGTCCAAGCTCACCCCAGCACCGGCGTACACTTCCCACCCTCATCGACCCCAGGTGTCACACACCATGCATTGCTTTTTTTTTATTGTATATATGATTTATCTGTTGTTGTAAATATGGGAATATCAAAGCTTGACCAAATACCAATTTCCCAAGGAGGATCAGGTGAGGATGAGCAAGCCTCAGTATACTGTTTGTAATACCCGAGTTGTTTGTTTTGCTTGTCTGTATGTTTAACATTCTTTGTTGTGGCTATGAATGTTATTGTGATCCCTTTGATTGATCTTGCATTTGTTGCTCAAGAGTCAGGTTTCGTATTTGAGAGTCTCATGGGTAGTCGGGTATTAGTTATTAAGTATATGTCTAGGGTCTGTGAAGCGAAACACTAGAAAAATTGATAATGAGCTATGATTTGATGATATGAGGTTTTAATATTCTCGGACGAGTTGTGAGGCAGGTAGCCAGCTCGGGGAATGAGTATGATGGTAAGATACTAGAAATAAAGGAAACAACAAGATATAAAAATAATGAGATAATATGACTTAGACATTTATAATCATGACATTAGATGGAGGTACTGTTAGAGGTAGTCCCGGAGGGTCGTGCTAAAATTTGCACAGGTACCCTCTGGTTGTGTTTTGTTCTTTGTGATTTTGGGTGGCCATACGATATTGCTTCTGAGTCGAGGGGTCTCGACAGTTTTGGATATGAGTTATTTTGCGAGCCGGCACCTGGTTTGTTTTACGGGGAGTACTTTGGATCTAACTAGATCGATTACCGCGACAAGACCGACATCTGATACGCGGCAAGGGGCCTAATAATAAAATTGGATAGTTTGTCGTTAGTTGTCAGTGAGTGATTAGTTATAGTACGATTGTGAGATTCGTATGTCATCTTTCTATTTTATGCTTGTTGTGTGCTTGATGTTACTATGATGACTTCGGTATTATCATGCTATTATGTGCTTGCCATGCGATGAATGATTATTGTCTATATACTGCAGTTTATTTTATTAGTGAGACAGTGGTTGGTCTCAGCCCTCACACAATCCATGGAGGTTAGTTGATCATAGATTAGGAGTGTATTCTGGCGGTTGCAACGTTTCTCTCTGACAATCTTGGATCCATTAGCTTGCATCGCATAAGTTGCCACTGAATATATATAAAATGTTTCCATTGTGCAATTGATGATGTCCCTATACCGGGTGACAAATAAGTGATTTTATGGTTGCTTTGGTTGTTTCATATTGTGCACATTTCGTGTTTGCTAGCCACGCGGCTGTAATATTTCTTGATAATTATTGTAAGTTGTATGTTTGGTAAAAAAACTAAAAAAAATATTTGTTTGATAGGTTTTTTTGTGATGTTTCTCCAAATGTTTATTTCTATTATATATTGTTTTATTTTTTATGCTAAGTTGTGTATTCATCTATATTCTCATCTGGTATATATAATACAAAATGTACCAAAAAACTGTTATAATACAAGGAAATTCCGTTCCAACTACAGCTTATATTTGTATGTTTTTAATGAAAGCAGGTCCAATTCTTTTTGACCCACAGATTGAAATGCCACGGAACAATTTAATTAAAACAGAGGAAGAAGGTAAATGTTGGAAGCAGAATGAACTTGGAGATCAGTTTGGCCCTCACGCAGTTGTATGGTGGGTAATATGTATTGATTTGGTACCATTTGGTCCATAGCTACGCGTAATAAAAACCCAAAAATTTAAACAAAATCCTAAAAAGATAATAATACCTATCAAATTGTTTAATCAGTCAAAAAATTGGAATTAATTTAATTTTTTAAAAAACAGGTAATGCCTTAAAAATTAAAAATTCGGCTTGTAGAAATGAAAAAAAGGGTTATTATACACTGTTAATATTGACCATTATAAATCGATTGTTTAAAACAGTGGGACCTAAACTGACAAATTGATACAAAGATGACAAGGGAAGGATTGGGATGTAATTTTGATTCATTGCTAGCTATTTAATTGTCTTTTAGTATATCTCTCTTCCCTGTTTTGGTTTTTGTTTTAGATAGAGTCCTGCTATGGGATGAAAAGACGAATCCCATGCGATGTGACAACCAAAATAATGATTATAACGTAGTAAATGGGACGAGGACTGAATTCAAATCAGGGTCATGATTTTCCAAAGGGCAAAAAGGTGAAATTGTCAACAGCAGTGCCCCAGGCGACACCAGAGTTGCCCGTCAGGCGTCAGCTACTTTTCAATCTTCACTGATATTGGTTGTCCTTGTTCTGTACTCTTTTTTACGATTATCTCTGTCACCCATGCAAGTGGGTGGGTGCAAGTTTTGGGTTGGAAAGGCCTACAGAGGGACAATATATAGATATTTTTTTTTCTGAAGTTATTGAGGGCACTAAATGCTTTAGGCTACACAACGAACCCTAACGATATATTTTGGACAAGAAGAAAAAGACCTAGCCACCCACGTGCCTACATCAAAAGTCTCCACTTACACTCCCCAACATCCGAATATTTTTTTTTTCAAAAAAAAAAAAGAAATAAGAAAGACACAGTCCTTTTACCACAAAATATTGGTGTGGCAAGAATGGGTAATGGCGTGGCCCCGTAGGGTTTATGAAAGATCACTTTTTCTGCAAAAAAACTGGAAAGGAGGGCAGGGTTTATCAATCCTGTGTTTCAGTACTATTGTTGGTGTATCCCAACAACAAACTTCCTTAGTTTGTATAAAAATTCCTGCAAAAAGACTTCCACCATTTAGCTGATAGTATAGTTTTTCCAAAATCATGAAGGAATAATGACAGTGTGCAATATTGTTCCATAAAAGAAAGAACACAGTTTGCAATTCTGGTGCAAGTTATCAACTTGTGACATTGATTATTCATCTGCATATGAACTTTTGACCCAGGCTGATTCATCTTCTTTCCCAACTGTATTTTGTGCAATTTTTTCAAAATATTTTGATTGGAAGTGAGAGAGGAGGCAACTTTGGATAAATCAATCTTTATTCCATTTTCCAAGTGCAAAAGAGACAGGGAAGCCGATATTGCATGGTGCTCAAGAAAAGATCATCATAGCTCCTCCATAGTGATGCTGCAAACAAACAGTTCAACCAATTATCTTGTGTCAACAGCTTAAACAATTAAAAATGGAGAGTGATAATGTAAATAAATTGGCGCTTAGGTGTGTGAAATTAAGATGAAAAACAATTATACTCATGAATAAATCTATAATCACTATTTGTACGCGCCTCACGCGCGGCAAAAAGCGAGAGAGAGGTGAGCATATCTGATGGCGGCGGTTGGTGGAAAAGGGAAGGATCGTGAGTACGGTCTGCAGGAACATCGGCATAAGGGTTGGATTAGAGAACAACCGTTGATTTTCTCTAGATGGCCGAGGGCTCAAATTCAGAAAGCATTGGATGATAGAAAAGTTGTGAGTGTGTTCGTGAAGAACTTCCCTAGTAATTGGATTGCGTTGGATGTCTTGAAAGAGATGTCGAGGGTGGGTAAGGTGTTGGATATTTACATTCCGAAAGGAACTTGAACGGTATCCATTTTGGTTTCGTAAAATTCGAGTTTGATGGTTCAACGGAGAATATGGCAGAAAAGATTAATAGGTCGAGACTTATTAATGGTCTACTGGTTGCCGGGGCTGCAAGGTATAGGAGGAAGTTTAGGTTGGGGGAGGATTTGAACGATGGAGTTGAACAGAGGGGAAGGGTTATCCATGTGGGGCAGGTGAATGAGGGATGATCGTATAAGCAGGCGGTTCAGGTGCCACATGGCGGAAGAAAAATTGAGGCAGGACGATCAGGATGGTGTGGCGATATCCTTTGACTTTAACTCATCGGAGGACTGCATATTGCGACTCAAAGCGAGTGCGTTTGGAGTGCTTAAGGAAGGTGTAGCTGTGGAGGACATTGTTGCAGGTTTTGGTAGAGTTTTCAATGCTCATATTCAGATTAAGAAATTGGGGGGTCGGTATATTTTGCTGACTTTTGAGTCGGAGGAAGCGTTGATGGCTTGTTTGAAACACAAAGATGCTTGGTGCCATGATCTGTTTGATTTGTTAAGGAAGTGGGAGCGAGGAGATGGTGCGGCTCATCGTGAATGTTGGATTAATATCTATGGTGTTTCGCCTGAAGTCTGGTGTGATTCATTCTTTAGTCAGATAGCTGTTAGATTTGGCAGCTTTATCAAACTTCATAACACCTTTGAAGCGAGTAACAATGTAGAAGTGGCTAAAGTTTTGATTCAGACTAGTTACAAATCCTTGATACCAAGGCGTTTTAACGTGAGGATTAATCATAAAGTCTACATTATATACGTCATGGAAGCACATCCGGTGGTGGAGATGTATGTGGGTGAAGTTCCGGCAACGACTGAGCAGGGGAAAGGTGTGTCGTCGGAGAAGATCATTAATGAGTTAGGTGCTGTGGAACGTGGGACCAGGGAGGAGGGAGTGAAGTCCCAGGAGTCATCGGACCCGTTTGGAATTCCCAAGACAATTAAATATCTATAGAAAGGAAAAACTGTTATGGCTAGCCATCAGCCGAGAGAATTTAGTCCCCAGCCTGTCTCGAGTGGAAATAGTTCGTCATTGGTGGGGACCAGTGCGTTGAGAAACAAATAGAATGTCGGGGGTTTGGAAATTTAATCGAGGAGTCTGGCCAATGTATCTGTTGATGTGGCGGCTCCTGATGGGATAGTTGGTGATAAGCAGGTGTACTTATTAGAGCAGGGTGCTAATCTTAAGGTCAACTTGGCTGTAGGGTCTGGAAGGAATTATTATGGGCCTAATGGCCTGGAGGGTGGGTTGACCAGGGTTAATCCTGCTAATGGGCCGACTTCAGTTGGGAGGGGAAATCTTGGGTTATGCAGCTCGAATAGTTTACAGCAAATTGAAACTTGGTGATAAAAACACAAAGGCAGCAGGAGAACTTGTGGAAGCAGAAATCGAGAATTTAGTGGTTGAAACTTGGTGATAAAAACACAAAATTCTTTCACTCAAGTGCTTGTAATCGAGGGAGAAGAAATTCAATTAGGCATATTGCGATAGATGGTGATCTTTTGGAGGAACCCACGGCTATTAAAAGTGTAGATGTTGATTACTTTACAGAGATATTTAAGGAACAACCAAAGTCAAATTTTAACTGGGGTGATATTCCTGTTAACAGACTTACGAGAGAGCAGGCAGAGAGGTTAGAAAGACCTTGTGAAAAGGATGAGGTTAAAGAGGCCTTGTGGGACTGTGATGGAAACAAGGCCCCGGGCCCGAATAGGTTTAATGTCAACTTTTACAAACGGGCTTGGGAATTTATGAGTGAGGATGTGATGGACTTCATCAATGAGTTTCTTAGGATAGGGAGGTTCCCCAAGGGCGTGAATAGTGGGCTAATCTGTTTAATTCCGAAGAAATAGGATGCTTTGGGTTTTGGTGATTTTAGACCCATCTGTTTTATTCATGGGTTGTATAAAATAGTTGCAAAGATCCTAGCAAAGAGATTAAAGGAGGTGATGCCAGGTCTGATTTCCGAGAACCAACATGCCTTTATCGAGGGAAGTCAGATCCTGGACTGAGTTTTATCGGCCTCTGAGGTGATCTTTCAGCTTAGGAAAAATAGGAACAATCTTGTTCTTTGGAAGATTGACTTCAAGAAGGCATATGATACTGTGTCATGGGATTTCTTGATGGATTTGCTGGAGAAGATGGGCTTTGGTGTAACTTGGAGGAAGTGGATTAAGGGATGTATTAGTAAACCAAAATTGGCGATTCTGATAAATGGAAGTCCCACAGGGGAATTTGAGACGGGAAGAGGGTTAAAACAAGGAGATCCTTTTTCTCCTTTCTTGTTCAACATTGTAGCAGAGGGGCATGCATGCTTGATCAACCGAGCTGTTCGTAGAGGCATTATTAATCAGGTCAGAGTTCATAATGTTGATGTCTCTCTGTTACAATTTGCAGATGATACACTATTGTTCTGCCCTGACGATGAGATTTCGTTACTTAATTTAAAGAGGTGTTTACGGTGTTTTGAAGTATTGTTTGGGCTAAGCATCAATTATCATAGGATTAGTGTTATTGGGATCAATATTCCCTTTCAGAGGACGACAGATGTGGCTGGCTTGTTGTTGAGTAGAGCTGAACAGTTTCCAATTCCTTACTTGGGCCTTTCTCTCGGAGGAAACATGCAGCGTATTAGTGCTTGGGTTGCGGTTGTGTCAAGGGTGCGAAGTAGGCTGGCTAGTTGGAAGGGGAAATTCCTTTCCCTTAGGGGCAGAATAACATTGATTAAGGCAGTATTGAGAAACTTACCAATCTATTATATGTCGTTGTACAAGATGCCAAGTGGGGTTGCAAAGAAGATTGTTCGTATGCAAAGGAATTTTCTGTGGGGAGGTGGTGGCGAAAAAGGAAGAATGTGTTTAGTGGCTTGGAAGAAGATAGCCAAACCAAAGGAGGAAGGGGGTTTAGGCATTGAAGATTTGAAGGTTAAAAATCAATGCCTTTTATTCAAATGGCTTTGGCGTTTTGTTGTGTCTAATCCGAATACTGAACAAGTGTGGTTCAGGATTGTTAATTCGGCTTACAGAAGTATTTCTAGCTCCTCTTGGAGTGAATTTATTTCTGGAACAACCTCTCCAGTGTGGAAGAATATTGTGAAGGCAGGGGAGGATGTTGTAAATGGTGGAGTTAGGTTGAGAGATTATGTGCATGTGGAGGTTAAGGATGGAAGTTGGTGTAGATTCTGGACCGATAGAAGGATTGATAATGGTATTTTGATGGACTTGTTTCCACGGCTATTTTCCATTGTTAATAATAAATATGTCACGGTAAATGAAATGTGGAGGGGAGGTTTTGATGGGAATCGGTGGAGCTTTGATTGGAGACGGAGGTTATTTGCTTGGGAGGAAGAGGAGGTGATTGAGTTGGTTAATTTTTTGGACTCTGTGGGATTGGAGCAAAGTGGAAGTGATAAGTGGAGATGATTAGGAGATGAGAGGGGTGTCTTTTTCTGTGAAATCGGGATCGAATTTTGTAATTAGATTTGTAAGTCCACAAAATTCTATTCCTTGGATGTGGCTAGGGTATGCGCCTATCAAAGTAGAGTGTTTCTTTTGGATGGCTTTGAATAATGGGATTGCGGTTAGATCAGTGTTAGTCCGAAATCAAGTTATTGGTAGGAATGAGGCTGGGTGTCCGTTTTGTGAGGAGGAGATGGAAACCAGGGACCATCTTTTTTGTGAGCTGTAGATTTGTTTGGGGATTGTGGTGCCAGCTTTGTAACTAGTGGGGGTGTATTGGTGTTGTCCGAGGAGCTTGCAAGACTTGTATGCTCAATGGGTGGATTTGGTTGGGATGTTTAGAGCAAGAGAGCCCTGGATGGTAATTTTTTGTAATCATTTGGAATATTTGGCTAACGCTAAATAAGTTGGTTTTTGAGTCCAAGCCGGTTGATTGGGGAAGGATGCCTGAGGTTATCCTGTTCAGGTCTTTGTTGTGGTTTAAAACTTCTCAACCTGGGTATCCTTATGATCTTTCCTCCTTATTTTTCTGCCCTGATTGTATTTTGGGTTGGTATGGGTCTGGTTGTAATCTTGCTAGATTAAGGGTCTAAATTCCTTACCCTTAGATCGAACGGGTGAGGAGTTGCTGTAATTTTGTGTATAGGCTTGTGGCGGTAGTCATCTGCTCATGACTATCCCTTTCATAAATACTCAATAAAACTTCGTCTTAACAAAAAAAAGGACTAATACTTAGCGAAAGACTTAAAAAATTGTCTTTAAAGCCTCATAAATAACGACAAGTAATAAAGTCGGTCATAAAAACAAGCTTTTGGCCATACTTTTAAGGAGAAGGAAAAAAGTTGGCCTTAAATAATTATTGTCACTGTCGTTAATTCAAGTAGGAGAGCGCCAAACTTCCTTTTAGTATATTAATCTTTTAAGTAGGGTTCAATTTTAAGGAAAAAATTTTAAGTTCTAATTACATCATATCAAACAAAATTTTTAATATCTTTTTAAATCTTTATATTTATTAGGCAACATATTTTTGGGTCTAATACCATAAAAAGCTACGGCTTATTGTGAGCAAAACCCTAGTTTTCTCATTATTTGCTGGGAGTGAAATTTTTTTGGAATCATCTTCTCGGAAAAAAAAAATGGGAATTACAGAGTTGAGGAAAAAATCTTCTCCCTTCTCTGAAGGGGAGAGTATTCGGGTAATTTGGTTTGGACACCATATTTCGGTTCGGTCTTCGGTCTGACCGAATTTTACCCAGGGGTGTCCGAACCAATGTTCGAACCCAAATTGTCCGAAGATCGAATTGACCGAATTATTTCGGTCCGAACATCACTTAACCCGAATTGTCCAAATAACAAAAGCAAAAACAAGAAATGCAAAAATCCAAATCTCCCAAACCCAGTACTTACCTTTTCCTCCTTTCCTCTCTCAATTTCAAAGGCAACAATAAACCTGTACGACAGAGTTGTCCACAAAAGGCCAAAAGAAAAGGAAAAGAAATAGAAATCTAATCTCCTAAACCTAATACTTCCCCTTCTTCTTCTTCCTCCTCTTCCTTCTCTTCTGCAACATCTCCTCAACCATGCTTTGATCCCTTCATCAACCCATGGTCAAACGAAACCCAAACACACACCCAAACCCAAGTCACTCACGCAAGAAACTGTCCTAGTATCAAGTCTACTACGTCAAAAACACCACACCTTTCTTCTTGGACAAAGAAGCCAACAAGGTAAGACATGGGAACGCAGCAAAGAAGAGGAAGAAAATGAAAATGCAATCCAAGCACCCGCCATGGTTGATTGCTCGCAGCTCGCCATCACCAAAATTGAAGGGCTTGAATTGAAGAGGTTAGGGGAGTGGGAATTGGGAATAGGTTTTTAGTCTTTTAGGAATTGGGAATTCTAAAAGGATACTAACATGCTACCGTGTATTTGGTTGGGGCATGTGGGTCTTTTTTTGGCTTTTTTTTTTCCTTTTCTAAACATAAGAGGATGCGTTTCCTGGGAGGTTAGTTTTTTTTAAAAAAAGACAAAGACCGATTGGTTTTTCGGTCTGACCGAATTTTGCCCAAGGTGCCCAAACCAAACCAAAATGGCTATTCGGTCCTGTCCAAACCAAACCGGAATTTTTAATTCGGTCCGGACACTGCCCGAACTATATGTTTTCCGGTTCGAACACCGGTTAATTCGGTTTGTTCGGTCCGCATGCTCACCCCTAACTTCTCTCCCTGGTTTTATTCTCAAATGGTTAGCTGTTCAAAACTATTGATTATCGATAGAGGAAAAAGACCAGCTACATGATTTCGTTGTTTTCATTAAAATTTTTTTTGTTGATCTAGACAACTCCTAGAGTAGAGATTTTCATTTTCTCGTTCTTGTTGTGGAGCCATGAGGATAGTGTTCTGGTAAATCTTCAATCACTTTTTCCTTTTTTGTATTTGATTGACCGAATTGGTGTATGATATGTTGTGGAAGAGTTTATTTTTTTATTGCACACCAACTGTTAGATATTATTTTTCATAATGGAGACAACAACTGGAGGGCATCTAAAAGGGACTAGTGAAATATAGAGAAAAAAATTAAACCTCACTATTATAAAACGAAGCATTCATCTTCATGATTTTGGTACTTTGATGAAGTGATATTTGAGGAGGAAGGAGGGAAGAAATCCAGAAATGTTAGGAGGAGGGGCTCGGGTGTTGTTCTGCCCGGTTTCTTTTTCATTCATTCACTTCTTTATTTCTTATACATATATATATATAATAATAGAGAGTATGTATATGGTATGTATAACAATGACATACATACATGTATAATACAATATTTATAACACTCCCCCTTGTATGTCATTGTGTTGATGGGTAGAATACGCTTTGGGGATACTGCCTCATTAAAAACCTTACCAAGAAAAACCCAGTGGGATAAAAACTTGGTGAAGGGAAAAAGAGTGCAGTGCGTATTCTACTCCCCCTCATTTTGGCCTCCATTGATTGCTTGATGTCGTTGTATGCCAATTCGTCCTTGTCAGCTTCTGGTGACGTGTATTATGTCTGATCACTTTCGGGTACTTCATCACTTCAATTTGGCAGAGTTAGCAGCATAATCTTCATAATTTTGTCGTTGGAGCGTCTATCTTCCCATCTTGCTTTTGTAGGCCCGATAACATAGCAACTTCATGTGTAAAATTGTGGCAGATGTCCGGCTGTGCAATGTGGATTAAATGAGGGATCTACATCTGCAAAATCAGCTTTACTCTCTTTCGGGTTTACTAGATTACACATTTGTTATTCCCCGAAGATAAGAGCAAATACATATAATGCCGATAGGCTTAAATCAAAAGCTTCAGGCTTTACAACAAGTTACTCCAGGACCAATTTAATAGCACGGTATTTGGAAGCCTCTTTCGGAGTGCCAATCATAGATTTATCCATACTTAAAATGACTGAAAACATCAATTCAGTTCTATCTTGTTATTTTCCCGGGAATTAGTTGCTTCAGGCAACTTGGATCCTTCAGGGATCTTCATGACTTATGGATCCATAATAATAGGCTGTAATAGCATTCACTAGATGTATTTCTAATACTTTTCATATAATGCCAGACTTATCAAAATAATTGCATCCACCACAGGGGAGTATATCTTTTCATAATTAATACCTGGTCATTTGGGTAAAAACTTTGTGCCATAAAACCGTGCTTTACATCTCATTATTTATTTCTTTCCGCACAAATACCCTTTTATGACCAATTGAATTTTACACCTTCTGGTGTACGGACTACAGGTCCGGAAATTACTCGCTTCGGGCGAGTCCAACACAGCCTTTAACAATATTTCTCTATTTTGGCCAATTATACTGTGCCTACATTCGTCAATGTAGGTTCATGATCCTCATTTCATTTAGCGCTATATTAAACATAAATATTCCGTCGACGGTTATTTCACGTCGGTTCCATCTTATTTCTGACACTGTAATTGAGATCTTATCATGCTTATTTATTTCAGGTACCTGAGTTACTTCTGGAAATTTATTAATCGTGTCAGAGAATCAACCTCTTCTAGAGGATTTTTAATTCAAACCTCTACTGAAGGTCTTACTTTCTCACTGGGGCCATCTTATCACTTTTGCTCCTTTTTCTCTATCGATAATTTCTTTTCTTTTGGAACCGAGTATAATCTATAGATTCATTTGCATACTTACATTGTTCTTCAGGAACATCAATCTTAAACAGGAGCATTTGCAGCTGGTCTATGGTCACACTTAATTTAAATGTGTCTGGCAATTGCATATCAATTTTCCTGCAAATGAATCATCTTCTTTTGAACTTCAGGTTCATATTAATTTATATGAGGATCAACATTCATATATATTATGCATTTCAACAAACTTGATCCAGCTGCTTCTTTCTCCCCCTGATGTTGGGTATACACACATATCGAATTATCAATAAGCAAATCTTGCTATAAATGAATCTCCAATCTTTTAGTCAATAGTCTCAATAATGTTGTGATTTGATGGAGATTACCCAACATCTATTCCCAACCTTCTTTAAGGACCCGATTAACTATGCTGTGGTGGAGCATAATATACTGTACAACCAACGGTCCGAAGATGGGAGATATTTTGTGACCAAGAACCAATGGGGAGATCTTATGATCTTATAATATCTTATTGGCTTGATGCACATTTACTGCGTATAAAATACCATAGTCATATTTCATCAATGGTCCTGCAATCAATTGTCAATATGGCCCAGATCACTTTGGGTTTATTTCCAATGATATACATTCTCCATTGAAGAAACATACCAGCATTATCTAGACATATAGTCTAATAACATGAGTAGGGATATGCACTTGCAAGTGGCTTAATCATTAGAACAAGTGCGCACAATGCCAACTTGCGTCACACAATAGACCATCTAGTCGATGCATCGTAAAAATTACCTAGATGGTCAACACAGCGGATCTATCAGTCCGCGTTCATATCCCGGAATTATTCCCAAATTTGTTGGTCTAGGCCAATCTCATCATAGGATGGCCGTATTATTAATTTTGCAGCAAACAAAACACATGGAAATTCATTGATTGTAAAACTTCTGGTTTTTCAATGAATGACCAAATAAATTTCGTGCATCATTATTGACCTGGGATGGCCCATCCGGTCATGCCAAACAATAAATCCATGAACCAACTTCAAGTTGGTGTCAGCTTCAGGCTGTGCAAACTGTGTATCTAAACACTTAAAATTTCTAGCTCCAGGCTAGTGCATTCCAGCTTCTGGCTGGATATGTTAAGTTTCAATTACTCAACTGCTAGCTTCAGGCTGCAATACATGTGTCAATATTCGGCTTATTCCTGCCACTCATGTCAAAAAAATCAGAATTATTGGACAATAATTAATGTAGTGGCAGACATTTTCAAAAGCAAATCCTCGAGGATTGTAAAGCTTTGGAATTTTCTGAATAATAAAATATAATCCACCGAAAAATCTTCTGGATCTTTTCGGAGACACCTGGCTATCTATGCTCAGGCTATAAAATGGGAGAAGGATTACATGGGAAGATACAGGAAAACTCATAGAAATAGAAAAATTCATCAAAGCAAAGAAACAGAAAAACTCAACCGAGACAAAAAAGCCTTCCCCAGCTACTGTTTTCTTTGTTGAGGGTGCCTCACTAGGCAGAAGAAATAGATTGGCCTATAGCATGGTAAATGAACAACAAGAGGAACTGCCTAATGAGCTAGCAAGAATCCCACGTTTGGTTTTTGTAGATGAGCTATACTCGTCTAGGTTCTTTGTGACTCCAATGGAAGAAACTTTCTTCCTGGAGGACCAAGGCAATCTCAGGACAAATTTTTATGGCTCAGCTAACTCTATAATGTTTTTCATATCTGCTAGGATGCAGGAATTTCAGCTAGAGCCTTCATGTCAAATTTTTAAATGAAAGCAGTTATTATCAGGTTTCCATGATGGCTCGGAGCGTCCCAAGGGTGACTAGATTACCACCTACATGGCCTAAGGTACGACTTTTATTGTGGAATTGCAGGGGTATAGCAAGAAGGTCTCAAGACTTTGTGCGTACTTTAAGGGATCTAAAGAATCAGTACAAGCCTAACATGGTGTTGATTACTGAGACTTTGTGGCAAGCAGGAGAGAATCATGGTGTGATTCCACTTCGTTTTCCTCCAACGAATCGGTTTGAGATACCTGGAGACAACAGCAGGGGTGGTATGTGATTCTCCTGGAACGACAGTGTTAGGGTCAACATTAATGGTGAGGCTCAGAGTTTCAGGGTTAATGTTGAACCCAACAGATAGATTACTGTTTAAAACATATGTATAGGAACCATTCCTCTTTGAATGTTCTCCAGTTATGTATCCGTTTATGTAATAATAATATGCATGTTTGCTTTGAGCCTTTTCTATTTATTTTCTCATTTACGCCCACAAGCACAAACAGTTATACTGTTTTATTCGCTTCAGGGAATAGATCATAGTCAATTCATGTGGGATCCATAATAATTCATTTTATTACTGGGGGTGTCTGTACTCGAGTAAATATACGATCTTCTAGATCATATAAAAACATGCGTTCTTCAGGAACATATTCGAATTTATGCTCTTCTGGAGCGTGTTAATCATTTCGAGATGTCATAATATGTTATATTGACATCCACACACATATAATTCTCCCCCTGTGGATGTCAATTTTGCATTGTCTTCGAGACTAATGCTTCAGGCATTATTCTAAGAAACAAATATAAAGTACTGAAAAGTAAACAAAATAAATTGCAATGCGAATTAATTTAAACTAAGCAGAAAATAAATTGAAGATAAAATAAATTGCTCCTTCAGGGTAAGCAAGTATATTATCCACTTTCTGGTGGTCATATAATGTCCATCTATTGGTGGTAATAGTTTTTATTTTCGATTTTCCTTGAATGATCTTCAGGATCTTTTGGACGGTAAGACTTCCAGTCTTCGTTGTATTTTTTTTTTATTATTGAGTCTGCTGGACTCATATATTTAGTCTACCAGACTATTATCATATAAATTCTTGTCCTCATTTAATACCCATAACAAATTTCTTTCGGAAATTTTGAGGGTCTTAAATTCAAATATCATAATTTAATAAGGAAATGCTTAATTAAAATAAATAAGAAGGGGCCTAAAATAAATTACCCCAAGTAAAATAAATGACAGGAAATTAAATGATGGGCCTAGTACGAGCCCATATTAAGCATAAAATTAAAGGCAAGATAATTAAATACAATGGGCCCTTTTATAGCCCAATTAAAAATAAATGCCTGAAAATTAAATACGATGGGCCTTTTTATTAATTAGCCCAATAAAAATTAAATTGCTGAAAAATAAATGCAATGGGCCTATAGCGAACTCAATAAAAAGTAAATTTCAGCAAAATAAAAGCGATGGGCCTTATACGAGCCCAATAAAAAAAATGTAAAGAAATAGGCGGCTTAGCCGGCCATTATTGGCCTTTCATGAGCCCAAATAAAGCATAAATAAAATTAAATCATAAATTTAAATGCAGTGGGCCCTTTAATAGCCCAATCGGAATTTAAATAAAAACAGAAAATATGCTTACTCGATAAATCTTTCAGCAATAATATATAATATACGCTAATACGATAAAGGCGGCTTAGCCGACCAATAAATATAATAAATATAACAGCCTTCCGGGCTTATATAACGGTCTTCCGGGCTTTGCCGAGAAAAATTCGAGGTTTCAAAGGCCTTCTGGGCTTATATAACGGTATTCCGGGCTTTGCCGGGAAAAATCCGAGGTTTCAAATTTTGGTCAAAATCACTATTCACGGTCGTCGGAAATTACTATTCACGGTCGCCGGAAAGTTCTATTCACCGTGCCAGACTATTTTGCCGAGGCATCAAATTCCGGCCAAACGCTTCTAGGTTTGCCGGATTCCGACCACAAAACGATATTCCCATGGCTAAAATCACTATTCATGGGCGCCGGATTCCGACCAAAATTACTGTGCACGCCGAATTCCGGCCGAAAATAATTAACTCGCCATGAACTTCATCATCAATATCAACAAACCATACACAATCCACAATCACGGCAATTACACTAAAATTATACCATGTATAAGCCATCAATCAAGCATAATTGTTGCTTTGTGCATATAAATAGAAATCACAGCCGTGCTTTTAATTTATTATTTACTATCTACTCTCCTTTTTTTCTTTTGACTTTACAGAATTAACTGTATTTCTTATATTAAAATCAAGTCATAAAAGTCATAACGAGAACCCACACAAAAAAATAAATTCCTAACAAAAACACTACCTGTGAAGAGGGAGATCTACCTACCGGTGAAGAGGGAGGAGGCGGCGAGGGGGCCAACGCCGGCGACGACTTTGCTTCAGGTGGGGAGTGCGTTCGGAGCTGCGGTGCAGGCAGCAAGGCGGCGGCGGTTATGGCAGTGCACGACCCGTCAGGGTCTGCGCAAGCGAGGAGGGGCTGCAGCCACGGGGAGGAGCTCGCGGTCGGGCGTGTCTCCACGGCGCGGTGGCGCTGCACACAGTAGCGGTGGGCTGCGTCGGGAGGGTGGCGGCAGGCGAGTGGAAGGAGACAGACCCGGTTGTGCAGGCAAAACGGATCCGGATCCGCCGTCGGGTCCTCGGCCTCTGGCGGCGCGTCAGGCAGCGGATGCGGGTGGGGGCGACGCCGGTCAGTCGGCGACGGCGAGACGAAGCCAGTGGTGGTGCGGTGAGGCGAGACGCGGCCGGAAACCCCAACTGATGAACAGTAACGAGGCGCACCATTTTCCAGTTTCAGGTTGGTTTTCTGGTGTTCTTCCTCACTAATTTTTAGTGTGTTTCTGCTCTGGATTTTTTCAAAAGGACGGGTAGAGTTGTCGTGCTGATAACGTATTATAAAACGAAGCATTCATCTTCATGATTTTGGTGCTTTGATGAAGTGATATTTGAGGAGGAAGGAGGGAAGAAATCCAGAAATGTTTGGAGGAGGGGCTCGGGTGTTGTTCTGCCCGGTTTCTTTTTCATTCATTCACTTCTTTATTTCTTATACATATATATATATAATAATAGAGAGTATGTATATGGTATGTATAACAATGACATACATACATGTATAATACAATATTTATAACACTCACACCCTTCTTTATTTTTGAGTTGTTTAATTGATTTGATGATGTATATGAATAATTACAATAGTGTAGATCCTCTACTTTTCTTACTGGAGTCGAACAATTAAGTGCTTGACAAAGCTGGAGTTCAACCTTGAAATTTCATTTTTATTCAAATAGTTTCAAGTTTTTCTTTCAATTTTTGTGCATTTTTTTCACGCTTAACTAGTTTATTATTTGTGTTACAGTTTTTGGCTGGATTTGGATATGCATTTGGTCTCTTGGGTTTAATGGACGGAAGAGTTCACACAGGAATTAGCTTTTTTTAGATGCTAATAGGACTTGGCTTTTTAAATTCACCCTCCTACCATCTTGTCTACATCCCATACAGGTATGAGTAGCCAAAGATAAAAGAGCAAGCCTTATTTTGCCTTTTCATTGCACACAATTTAGTCTTGAAGTTCCATGCATATTTTGTTCTGGAAAAAAATAATTTGATACTTGGAAAAATATTTTATTCTGTTATTTTTTCTTGCTATAGGTTTTTATTTTGTTGTTTTTTTTTCTACAGGGATTGCTTGGACTACATTGAAGAGTTATGAGGATGTTGCACTATTTCTTCTCTCTCTTTTTTTTTTTTTGTAATTAAACAGTTATGTTTCTTGTATTTATTTTAAGTCCGGGGTGGATCTATAAATTTTTTAGGGAAAGGAAGTTTAAAAAGGCGAGCAATTGAACCCCCAACCTACTCCAACTACAGCCGAACTCTTAACCATCAAATTACCAATAGAATATTGAAAATTATTACCATAAATATATAAAATTAGATCTTAGGACGGGCTTGGTCCCCTTGCTCCCCTTATATCCGCCCCTGTTTTAAGTAGCCTATAAACACATATAAATATGTACCAAAGGAATCCTACAGCATGATTTTGTTATTTTACTGGAATTATCGAATAAAAATGGAGCTGTTGCTTACAATCAATGTTCATGTTCACTTATCTGTTATAACTTGCATAAATCAAGTGATGTACTTGTGAATACCCGACCCAAAATCACTTGGGCCTATTCACCTTTCCTTTACACCTTCTTTGTAACCATCATCCAACATCTTTAGAGTCGCCACCCAAATTTTATTAAGGGACAAAAACTAGGAAAAAACCCTTCATGTGACTCCATTTAGGCAACTGGATAACGAACCGAAGATGCTGGACCCGGGGATTCGTCATGGATGGGAAGGTGTTAGGCACCCATCCATGTTGGGGCGAAATTTTGTGCAATTAGAGGATTTTGTATACCTTGTGCAAGTGTGCGAGTGTGAGCACCGAAACACATAACAACTAAATATTAAAAAAGAAAGGGGAGAAGAAGAAGATTGGGCTTGAGTTTCCACCACTAGAAACCACTTACGTACCCCAGCGACCAGGTTCAAAGCCCACGTAGTTTTTGACATGGCATCACAACAATCACATCATCATCAACATCAACATTTCAACAATAAATGGTCAGACAAAAAGGGATTAGGATTACCTCTTGTAGCCCTCCTCTAGCTCCTTGGTTTGGGTTGTGTCTTCCACACAATTTCCTCCCACTCCTCAACTCAATCTTGGAGTTCTTCTTGATTTTCCCCTTTGCTGCCTTCAATGGATGATGCTACCGACGAAATTCTACCAGAATTTTGCCTACTGGAACTATTTCTTCAGCTTGGAGAGATAGAGTTTCTCCAAGCTTCAAAGCTTTATGAAGAGTGTTTGTGTATTCCCATCTCCCTTTGAAATGTGAGAGGGGGTCCTATTTATAGTGTTCTGGGTAGTCTAGGGGCGTGGACCAACTTAATGATTAAGGTAATGGCCAAAAATCTGGGCCAAAACCGAGTAAAATCAGATTACGGGAGAAAATTGGAGGGAAAACGCGTTTCTGGGTGTGCATGACCGCCACGGCCGGCGGTCAACCTATGGATGACAGCCAGGCCAGGCGGTCATGAGTGGAAGACCGCCCAGGCTCGGCGGTCATCCCAAGATGACCGCCCGCGCCTACGCGTCTCACCCGTCCTTTCCTTTTTCGGTCCCGATTCTCCCCTAATTCCTCCCTGATTGATCCTACCGCGTAATTAACCCCTAGACTGCCCAAAATCCTCTGCTTTCTTGATTACTACTCCTCTTAATCATCTCCTAATTGACTAATTACACATTGATTCCTCATTTTAAGCCAAAATCATATCAAAAACATTCTTGCTATTAAGAAATGATTTAATTCTGATTTTCCACGAAAATCAGAGTTAAATTTGTCTGCAAGCAAAGTGTTAATGGGCTGTGCAACTCTGAAGAAAAGTCCATACCTTATTAAATTGGGCCCTTATATTTATCTTCAACCCAAAAATAAATATAATTGGGTTTAATAAATAAACAAGCCCAAATTTAATGAGATAAAATATATTTTAACAATTTAGTCCTTAACATATCCTATGATTAAATCGTCTCATTAATCCTAGGCATATAAAAGTCTTAATCACTATAACGTATAAATTCTACTAAAATTAAACCCCATCCATGCTTCAACCCAAGATTAACTCTTCAATCTTATGATTCAAACATGTCTGGAGTCTAATCTTAATATAATTTTCATGGGTCAAATTTGGGTGTTCATAATACTATATTCCAAGTGGAGTGATATGAGAATATATAAACCATATAAAATTAAGACCATTTTACGTATTATTGGTTTGACGAGAAAAAAATGGTTCTCTTAGCTTGTTTGTTAAATACTTATAAGGACCAATTATTATCCTTCGCAATTAAATAACTAGGAGGGACAATAAAACCAATCCTTATTAATTGGTTTTAGTGATAGTAGTTCCATCCTTAATAAAAAAATTAGTTGGTCGTTATAATTATTTTTAAGGACAGATTATTATCGTTCTCAATTAAGTAATAAGGAGAGAAAATAAAATCCGTCCTTATTACTTTTAGCGAAGAAGCCTTTTGCGGTCACGACAGACTTGATATCCATCCTAAAAAGTCATCAACGACAGAAATTCCTACTTTTAATGACGATTTTTTCTCTTACTAATAAACGCTTTTCTTGTAGTGAATTAAGCAATTTCATGTATGAAGTGAAACCTCCTTCTATATTAAGGGAATTCCCTAAATATTAAGAAACAAATAAAAAAGAGGCAATGTCTTGAGTTTCTGGAATTACATTTGCTTATGGAGCCTGAAGCTACCTAGTGTTGATTAAGTGGCAATGGACCTGTGAACTTGAATGGATCCATATTAGTATGCATCTTTGGTTGAAGAGTTCTGCTTATTTTCTTATAAGATCACTTTCCTAATTTGAAACTTCATAGTTGTCCTTTCAAACCCTCCATCATACCAACATGCACCTAGACACTTGTCCAAGTAGAGTAGAAACTACAAACAAAATGCAATGAACAACAACCAAGTTCTTAGTATTTATGTGGAGAATGTGTCCCTGAGATGGCTGCCTACAGATCTCCCATATGGTCATGAAAAAATTTGGTGAGGTGATGGATGTCTTCATACCTTCCAAGTGGAACAGGGCTGGTAACAAGTATGCTTTTGTCCGCCTCAAAAGCAACGGTGATGCCCGGACCCTACTCCAAAACATTAGATCAATGCAGAGGATTGGTGTTAGCATCACTGCTAAAGTGGCAAAAGCTCTTCTAGGTGACAATAGAAGTAGCCCTGGGTCTTCTTCTAGGACGAGGATTACCAGGCCTTCTCGTACTGACGACAGGTCCTTCGCCGAAATAGTCCGGACTCACCCTGAATCGGAACTGTCAGAGCTGAAGAGCTGACAATGTGATTTTGTCCCAATGGTTGGTGCGCTTGAGTGGCTCGACTACTGTGCGTTAGGGGTGTTAAGGTCTCTTATGCCTTTTAAAAGGTTGACTGGCCTATTCCCTCCAAATAGTCCCCTGCCATTAATATCATGCCCCTCAAGGGTGTGTCCTTTTTGTTCAAGTTTAGTTCCCCAGTAGAAAGAAATGCCATGATAAGTGGAAAACCGATATGGTTTAATCAGTTATTTGACGTTTTTAAGGAATGGGAAGATGGGGGCTTTGCTCGCGATAGGCTATGTTGGGTTCTTGTTAAAGGCGTCCCTCTATGTGCTTGGTCTGAATTTTTTTTTCACTTGATCATGTCTAAGGTGGGTTCTATGGTGGATTGGAGTTATGAAACCCAGTGCAGGAAGCATTTTGATATGGCGGAAAAATTGATTCTTACAACCAGTGGTAGACCCAGGAAAGTATTCTTGAGGGGGCCAAAAAGATAAAGTGAACCCAAATTTAATTTCCAACCTCTAACTACCACCAAGGACCACTTTATATAAATACACATACTAAAAATAGTTCAGGATAAAAATTTTGGGGGCCATGGCACCCACTAGCCCCCCTTGTGTCCGCCACTACTCACAACTTCTATGTCCTTTGTAAATAGAACCCTTTCTGTGCAGTTTGGTGAAAGTAGAATTTTAGTCAGTATTGCTGAGTCCCAATTTGACCCGTTGGATTGGGAATGGTCTGCCCATAATCCTGTCATGGGCAAGTCTTTTTCCGATGATCTTCCTCAGTCCAGCAGTGCCCCTCGGGCTTCACCTACGACCGTGCATGGCGTTGTACACCAACCGGCACCCAAACCCTACACCCAACCCCAAAAACCCTACAAGTCCTAA
Source organism: Turnera subulata (assembly GCA_028386065.3). Classification (NCBI taxonomy): domain Eukaryota; kingdom Viridiplantae; phylum Streptophyta; class Magnoliopsida; order Malpighiales; family Passifloraceae; genus Turnera; species Turnera subulata. The sequence continues at coordinate 31,864 of JAKUCV010006624.1, read as the reverse complement.
CCCATGTTGTGTCTCACGAGGAGGCGTGCTCTGCTGAACCATTTAACATGCACCCAATCATGGGTTGGTGGTGATCATAGCTTGGTGGGTTGTGGGAAAGTGAAGAAAACCAAATATCTCAACAAAAATGGTAGCCTTGTGTCTACCCCTGAGAGTAAGCGGTCCGCCACAGATTCAGAAATCCAAAGATCGAATAAACGAGCTACCACTGCTGCAGAGAACTTAGGGACCGTGATTCCCGTATCTTTCTCTGAAACTAAGGTACAAGAGAGCAGTAGAGTGGGTGACCTTATTGGCTGGAATAGATCAGGCATCCATTACGAGGTGGAGAAACTAGTTGACGAGATGGTGACAATTGAGGCATTTGACTGGATGAAGGAAAGGGTTGCGGCTTAGCCCATAGTTACCTAGAAATGTGTCTCTTTCTTTTTATGATTAATTTAATCTCATGAAATGTTAGGAGTGTTTTCTCAACGTCTAAACAAGGACAGGTCTGTAGGTTGATTTCCAGGATTGGTGTGAATATGGCTTTCTTTTGTGAGATGAAGTGCTCTAATGTTGACTTAGCTCTGTGCCACAAGTTATGGAGGACTGGTAAAATTGAATTTGCATGTGAAAATGCTACTGGTAGTGTAGGTGGCCTGATTATAATTTGGGACAACGATGTCTTTTGATGCATGTCGTGTTGAGTTTGGAAGTAGATGGATTATAGTAGAGGGCCATTTTAGACAGAATGATTTTAACGCAACATTTTGTGGGGTTTATGGTGACCCTGAGACTGTTGGTCGAATACAAATATTTCAGGAGTTGTCCTCGTTAAGAGGGTCCTTTCCTACTCCGTAGGCCATTTTTGGCAACTTCAACGAGACTTTGGATGTAGTTGATGGGAAGAGTGGAAGGATTAACATCAGAGGTGCTTCAGCATTCAAATATTTCGTTTACAACTTGTATCTAGTCGAAATGACTCTGTGCGACAGGTTATATACTTGGAGCAATTCTCCCGCCGCCAGCAGAATTGATCGTACTTTTGTTGAAGGAGATTGGTATGTGACCTTCCCTCATTTGTATATCAAGTTAGAATCCAAACTGGACTCTGACCACTGCCCCATGATCCTGAGCCAAAAGCAGCCTGATTTGTAGAGGAAACCTTTTCGGTTCCTTGTAGTTCGGTGGCAGTTCCCGAATTTTATGGAAGTCTTGACTAGCATGTGGGAGGAAGTGTGTCTTGCGTTCCCTGGGAGGTTTAATTTACCTAGAAACTAAGTATGCTGAGGAGACTATTAGCAGCATGGAATCCGGACTCTTTTGGGGATGTGTATAAGAGTCTGGACGAAATACAATCAACGATAGATGACTTGGACATGGGGCAGATTCTAGAACTCTAACCAGTGACGAACTCTGCTCCTTTTAGAACTTAAAATCTAAGCTGGCTTCTAAAACCAAGCAGTGGGAGGCGTTATGGAGGCAAAAAAATCCAGTGTTAAATGGTGTAAGTTGGGCGATAGTGAGAACACCCAAATTTGACCCACGAATTTTCCACAAAAGTTAGATTTTAAAATGTTTTGAACCTAGGGTTAATGAGATCATTTAGTCCTAGGAATAAAGCATGTCAAGAATTTATCTTAGTGGAAGTAACACATTTTAGTGACTTAAGTCTTTATATATTGGTGTACTAGGATTAATGAGATCATTTAATCTTAGGATAAAATGTATAATAAGGTTATTTATGCTGAAATGTGTTTTTGGGCCTTTTGTCTATGTTTAATCCAATTTTGATGAGAAGATTTATCTTTGGGTTAAAGATGGGTTTAAGGGCCCAAATTAATTCTCCAGAGTTTAATTAGCCCATTAACATATTTCTTGAAGACTAATCTTAGCTCTGATTTTCGTGGAAATTCAGAGCTAAATCATCATTTATGTAGAAATACTGTTTTTGGTATGATTTAGTAAGAAATGGGTGTTAAATGTGTAATCAATCAATATTGGAATGATTTAGGAGAGTGATAATCAAGTAATTGAGTGATTCTGGGTTGATTAGGGGCTAATTACGCGGTAAGATCAAATCAGGGCTGAATTAGGGGGATTAGGAGTCGAAAGTGGAAAGAACGGGTGACCGCCGGTTGCCGGCGGTCATGGCTTCCCAGATTCGCCCAAATCTCCGATTTTGTTTCTAATTTCGATCCTATGCGGTTCTGGACCAGATTTTCGGGTATAATCTTCACCATTAAGCAGGTCCACGCCCCTAGGCTTCCCAAAACACTATACATAGGACCCCTCATACACATTTCAGGGGGCATAAAACTTTTCTCACATACACACCTATAAGCCTTGAGTGCTTGGAGAAACTCTACATCTCTAAGCCTAGAAATACATTTTTAGGCAGAAACTCTAGAGGAATTTTGTGGGAAGCATTAGCAGTAGTCTAACAAGGCGAAGTCAAGAAGAAGAGGATCAACCATTGAGCTTAGAAACAACAAGAATGTGTGTGTAAAACTCGACCTATTGCAAGAGGCTAGAGGAGGGCTACAAGAGGTAACACTAAATCTTCTTTTGATTGATTCTTTGCTGATTGTATGTTGTTGCTTTTGATGATGTAGGCCGATTTGTGCCATGTTTAGAACTATATGGCTTTGACCCCGATCACTCGGGTACGTAGGTAGTCTCGGTTTTACAATGGGATGCAAGCCAAATCTTCTTCTCCTCCCCTTCTCTTTACTTTTCCACACATGCACACTTGCACCAGACACACTTGCATTTTACAATTGCACATAGTCTCGACCCATCACGGATGGGTGCCTAACACCTTCCCATCTGTGACGAACCCCCGATCCCATGACTTTGGTTCGTTATGACCATATAGCCTAAAGGAGTCACATGAAGGTTTTTCCCGAGTTTTGTCCTTAATAAAACTTGGGTGGCCACTTCAATGTCATGGGATTGACCCGAGGAAGAAGGTGAAAGGATTAGGTGAATATGTCCAAGTGATTTTGGGTCGGGTATTCACAGTTGGCGACTTCGCTGGGAAAGTAGTGGGTTCAAGAGATTTTGTGCAATCGTTGAATCTTGTGTTCCTTTTACTTGTCATCATAAGTGCTTTGCATTCATGACAATTGATGTGAAGCCTTTACCGTAAGAGGGCGAGGGAATCCAAATCCGCTACATGCTTTCCTTAAGCGATAATGGTTTGAGTGAACCCGTTTCCTGATGCTTAGCAATGATGGGGATTAATTGGCCTTGGACCTCACGTGAAATCCTTTATCACATGTGAGTAGGTCAGCCTATTCCCTAGCGGTAATCTTTTGGCCCCCAACCAGCTGCATACCTTGAGTATCTCATGCATTGTGAATCAATAAATAGTATGTGCATTTGTATAGAATTTGGTGTATTGTATATATGTGCTGTGTCTTGTTATTTCGGGAATTGAATTCACGCATATATGGGGATTTGAGAAAGGAGGAAAAGAGGGAAATCATCCATGGCTATTAAGAGGGAAGAGATTCCATGTTTTCAAATGGTGGTTTACCAAAACTCATAGGAAGTTCATTGTGATAATTTGAGTGGATGCCCAATTGCCCTAAGAATTTGAGAAGTTAGGATTGCATAACACATATCATTATGCATTGAGTTTTAGAAAAGAAGTATGCCGAATCAAGAGTCAGCCCATATCCTATCCAACCATTTATTACTAGCCTTCTTTTTAAACCCATCCGAGTAAGGCATTAAGACCCACTTCTTCACATTTGACAGTTAAGAGGAACCATGGGAATGAGCATGCTAACCAGTCAGAGGTGCTACCGACATAAGGACGAACCCGAAGGAGGAGCTGATGGGGGATGATTTTTCGATTTATGAAGACCGGAGTCTCCAACAAGAAAAAGAAGTGCAATCAACATTCCGGACTTTGATGGGCAAGTTAGAAGAAACGATCCTCCGTGGGGTCTTACTAGGCCAACCATTTGCCCAAGTAGCCATGAAGCAATTTCGGGATGCCATGGGACAATATGCACTCATTGAAGAAGTGATGAGGGGCATCCAGCTCCAGAATGCTGCACGCACTCGAGAAAGTATCAAGGCCAAGGAAAGTTTCTAGGAATGCATCCAAGAATTAAGGGAAAGCAAGTGGGATGATTGGGGTGATGTCTCAAGATCCGAGGAATACTCAAAATCGCATGAGGGCATGATGACCAATAAGGAAGATGTAGACGATCAAGGGATGGGAGATGAGACAATGATAGTTGAAGTCCAACATGATGACCCGAAGGAAATCGTCACCATAGTTCCACGAAGAATGCTTGTGTACCCGGACAAGAACGAATGGGTGATGGGGGAGGATGCTTAGAATAGCTAATGGGGAGGATAAGAAGACTTAGGATTTTCAAAGTGTCGAGTCTATCTTTTATTTTTACATTCCCAAAATAAAAGAGAGTTGAAGTCTATCCATGTTAACGTCACCTTGAAGAGTCAATGTTGTTTGTCTTTAATTAATGTCTTTTGTTTAGTACTCACGTAATGGATGTTCTTATGCCCTAATTTATGAAGATGATGTCTCAAATCTTATCAGAATTTATCAACCAAGTTTGGGAACCATAGAATGAACTACGAAGACCTGATCGAGTAAATCAAATCTGTTTCATATCAAATACTTTGTCTTCAACTAATAAGCCTGGCTTGTGAGGTCATTTCCCCGAAAGGAAAAAAAAGTAAAAAAGGGAAAAAGAAAAAGAAAAAAAAAGAAAAGGGAAAAAGGGAATGTGTACCCACAACCAACATGCCATTTAAACTTCTCGAGAAAGGCATTTCCTTGCGATTTAAAAAATGAACATTATTTTCTACTGGTACGTAGGTAACTCTATTAAAGAGCTCGGTCTAAATAAAGTTTGAAAACTCGGATGAAAGGAGTAAAAGAAAATGGAGAAAGAGAGGGGGACAAGTCCGCTAGATTGAAAACTTGAAAGGGCGATCTAGGCAAAAATTATGACACGTCTGCTAGGCTGAAAACCCGAAAGAGCGGCCTAGACAAAAGTTAAGGCCAAATGGTGATTGGGGAGATCTGGGGCTTGCTCATTTTCATGGAAATACTTGCTTAGAATGACTTTCTGTGATAGACCTGACAAAGAGGAGTAGGTGCTTTGTGTGACCTTGTGAAGACCTTTCAAACCTAATACCTAACCCATCCCAGTACTCATGACGCATGACTCGGCAGTTTTCAAAATTGCATACATAGTTGCATCTCAAGAATAGGAGAAATAAAATATGCATTCACACCGAGTAATCCCATCAAAGTATATGTGTCTAGACATAAGGACATGCATACATGCACAGGAAAAGGAAAAGAAGAATCCCACTAAAGTACATGCACGCACTTAGATAGGGCATACATGCATCAATCAAGACCGTCTCTTCTTGCTCTGAGGTTGGCAAACCAGGCGAGTGTGCTCCTGAATGGTTTCCTCAGAATCACCTGAGGAAGGATCAGCAGGATGAGGAACCGGCTGAGGGGCAGAAGGAGGTACCAATGGTCTGGTAGGGCGAGGATCCCGAGGTGATGGCACAAGGCGAGCACATCCCCCCTCTCTTACACAGGAAGTCAACTTCCGTATCCGAATGGCCTGGGCCATCAGGGTCGCCTTGGCCCGTCCAAGCAGGGACCAAAGTTGAGAAACATCAGTGGCAGGACCCTATTCATGCGAAGAAGATCAACCAAGCTACAAAAGAGGGAAAGAAGATACTCGGGAATAATGATAAAGACGGTACCGTGGTAATATCGGTCGGGAATGTTGGAAAGTCAGGGGGTAGGTCCTCAGAAAAGGGCACCCGACAATGCCTATATGAATCATCAATAGACTCAAAATCAGCATCATAGGCCGGGAGGACAAGACCAGACATAGAAGAAGATGCCCCAGTGCCCTTCCTCCTCCCCAAGGCGGAACTCTTCCGAGAGGGACCAGTGCTAGCCACCGACCCACCTGCCTCTGGGGTAGTCAAGGGAGGCATCAGGAACTCGCTGACAAAGGAAGAATAGTCACCAGAGTAGGCTAAGACATCGGCATGCCAATCCAAGCGGTCTCCTTCAGGGGCCTCACCCTGCTCGTTAATGTCCCGCATGGAGATCGGTGGATCAGACGGTATACATAGCATCTCTATGGTCTGTGCACAGACACGGTCTCTGAGGTACCACACCTTCATATTCGGATAGCCTATCAAACGCCGACAATGATCCATCACTAGGGTCATGGAGTCAATCCTCTCTAATATGTCCTAGTAAGCCGCAAAAGGAGAAAACTGGATCTTCCAACAAATGTTTTGTAAGACAATGCTACCAAAAGGATTTTTCGGGAAATGAGAGGTGGGGGAGAAAAGATACCTTGCCCGACATGGCAACCTGGTCTATGTAGTGACGGGCTCGTACTCGATAGTGGGAATTACTCCAAGTCCCACGACTTGGGGAGCCCCAACGGAGAGAAACTGGCCATGACTTTTCACTAGCTGGCAGCTTCGGAGCAGACAGTCCAAGGTACTCTTGACCCCACACCTACCAAGGTCACTAAAGTAAATAGGGAGATGAAGAAGCAAACATATATGGTAAAAGGGGACAAGGGCAAAAAGGCATACCTCCCAAATCCAAGCTGAACCATAGAAGTGCTTGGCGGTAACCCGGGAAAAGTTTCACATCTCCCGGTAGGCGTTCGTGAAACCCGCCGAGGCCCAGTCAATCCGCAGTCTGTCCAGGTGGACATGCGATGCCAATAAATCGCATCGAACCCGATCACTACTGGAAGCAAAGAGGGATCTACTCAAGCTCACCATTATCAAGTCCCTAGCTCTCTGCTAAGTCGTCCCAGAATACTGAGGATCCAATAAGGCATTCTGTAGCCACGTAGGAGATACCTCGTATGTGCGGACCCAGTCAGGGACAAGTCTCACCAACTCTTGAAGACGATCGAGGCCTAGCTGCTGATCAAAGACGACTGGATCGCCTTGGAATAATAGCCCACTAATGTGGGTAAAGTCTGAAGGAGTCATAGTCATTTCACCACAAGCGAAATGGAAGGTATTGGTGGTATCCCACCACCTCTCGTCCGGGGCTGATACAGCCTACAGGTCAACTCTGTCCCCTCGGAAGGTACGAAAGAAGTCCCACAACCCAACCCTCTTAATGATTTCTCGAACAGGCCTATCCTTCCTCACATGTTCAAGGATGAGAAAGCGTGCATTAGCCCCAGCATGATTTCGCTGCATATCCTTCAAATCCTGTGTAAATGCACCAAAAGAGGTCAATGCTCACGCCAACTCGGGTTCGCCAAGTTCAAACCAAGACCACACACATCAAGACATGCATCATGGGTATGGGATTACACACTTACATCATGCATTCTAACATCAAAACACAGTTTCATTTAAGGGTCAAAAAGCAAGAAAATCACAAAAGTCCGCCCCAACAAAGTTTAAAATTGGCATAAATTGGGACAAGCCCATTAATACGTAGTCACCCAACATTAATTCTACACACTCGCAACATCAAAATAATACCAGAAACACCCGAAATTCCCAAATTTCGCCAAGAACCCTAAACCTCCAATTTGAGCAAAACCTCAATTTGTGATTTCTTGTGTTTAATCCATGAGATAGGCATATAGGGAGGCATTGTAGACATCTTAGGTGCATTCTTAAACAGTTAAATACATCATGCATCACATGAATTCAGATTCAAGAGGCATAGGGGCATAAACTCAAAGTTCAATCAAAGACGGAATTCAATGGGTTTTTGGTGAAGAAAGCACTTACTTGAACCTTGTGGAGTTGGGAGAAGATGTTCTACTATGAGATTTCAATAATAGGCTTGGATTCTCCGCTGGGTCGGATTTAGGGCAGTATTTCCTCATAGTTTCTTCCCGCGATTTGGAAGGATTAGAAGATGATGATGCCATGGATGAGGGGCAGATAAACTTGTGGAGGATCCCAAAATGTTTTGAGGGAAGAAGGAGAAGAGAAAATCGGGAGGATTTTTGTGTTTGGGGGTGTTTTGAGTAAGCTAAAAGAAGAGAGAAGAAAAGGGGGGTTTTAAAACCCATTAATGAGCCGGCGGACATAGCGGGTAGACCGCCCAGCCTCGGCGGTCATCCCCACATGACTGCCAGGCTTGGGCGAGCTTCACTGTTTGACCGCCACTACCTGGGTTGAACCCTTCCTCAGTTTTTGCGGGCCCCACGCCCCAGAATGGCCTTTCCTCCGAGAAAAAACCCTGTATGCATATTTTTGAGTCCCCAAATAATGAGATACATTGATTGAATTGAATGGTTTTAATTCTTTGGCAATCAGGGGTTAGGGAAACTGTCCCCATCTGTTTGACGAACTTGCACCGGGGGCACGCTAAATCTCCAAAATCACGATGAGATACCAGGGGCATTTGCTTTCGATTTGTATGTCTCGAGGGGCACGGCACATCCCTATTTTCTCCAAAGGGGCAAGGGATCCAGACTGTTTAGCTGTGAGGCTACACTTTTTAACCAGAAACACTAGGATAATCCCAGAAAACACATTCAACCCTAACCCGAGAATGTGAGGAAACCAAGAGTGAAGCAACCAGACCATGAGATGACAGCTAGTTGTGAGACACCCAAAGACGAGAGGTACCCAGTCAAGCAGGAACCCGATCAAGAAAGCTAAAGATCTAGTCTTTGCAAACCCGAGGGGAGCCCAGTTGAGAGTTTAACCCAGTTAGAAGAATCCAACCAAAAGCCAAAGACCCGGTCTTTGCACCCCAATAGAGAAGCAGTAAATCCACGACACAAAGACAATGAGAGAACAGGAGGTACCCAGAGGTAAAACGACTGAGCCATGAGTGAAAAGCCAAGGACCTGACCCTTACAACCTAGAGAGTAGTGAGCCCAAACCTAAAGCCGGGACCCAGTTCCCGTAAACCATGAGATGAGGGGAACCAGAGTTAAGAGAACCCAAAGCCGGGTCCCGACACCCGCTATCCCATAAGATGATAAAGAGACTAGAAGTGAGAGCAAATCCCAAGAGGAGTTAAAAAGAGAGGTAGACGTGAGAAGGATAAACCCAAAGCAGAGGACCCAGTTCTCGCGACCCAAATCCAAGTGCCTAGCCCTTGCAAACCTTGAGATGAGTGAACCTTGAGACATACTAGCCGAAAGCCGGGGACCCAGTTCTCACAAACCATGAGAAGAGGGAAACAAACCAAAAGCTGTGTACCCGGTACACGCAAGACTAAAGCCGTGTACCCGGTACACGCACAACCGAAGTCGTGTACCCGGTACATGCAAAACCCGAAGTCGTGTACCCGGTACACGTAAAACCAAAGTCGTGTACCCGGTACACGCAAACTAAAGCTGTGTACCAGGTACACGCGAAGCCAAAGATGATGAGGAAACGCAAACCCAAAGTCGTGTACCCAGTACACGCGAAGCCAAAGCCGTGTACCTGGTACACGCAAACCCAAAGCCGTATACCTGGTAAACGCAAAGCCAAAGCCGTGTACCCGATACATGAAAAATCAAAGCCGTGTACCTGGTACTCACAAAACTGAGAGAAGTGAAAGAACAAACTTGAGGAAGCACGAAACCAAAGCCATGTACCCGGTACATGCAAAGCCAAAGCCGTGTACCCGGTACACGCAAAGCCAAAGTCGTGTACCCGGTACATACAAAACCAAAGCCGTGTACCCAGTACATGCAAAACCAAAGCCGTGTACCCAGTACATGCAAAACCAAAGCCGTGTACCCAGTACATGCAAAATCAAACCCCGAGATAAGATGATCCCCGATAACCAAGCCACGAACTGGAGCCTTTCTGATGACAGATGTAGGGGCATGTGATGCCCAAGGTGTAGATAACACAGTCGCAGAGCGACATCTTAAACGACGACAGGGGCATGAGATGCCTTAGGATTAGAAGACCAGGCCGTCAATGGCGAAGCCATCAGGATGAGACGATTCTCAAGTCAAAACCTAGTTGGCAAAGATGAGATGATTCTTTGTTTGGCGACCCGATAGATGAGATGATTATATCACCTCAGGATCAGATAATTCCCGAGACAAGGGATGAGATGATTCCCACAAACCGTGGGCCAGTCCCTCAAACCTTTGGGATGAGATGATTCCCGAAGAGGAGCATGGGATGCTCCGACCCTTGGCACACACCACACACATCTATCATTCAAATTTGGTTATTCCTTTCTTACGTTGTTTCATCCTTAGTCTCTAAGGATTCATCAACGAGGGGCATCTATGAACACCTAAATTTGACCCACGAATTTTCCAAAAAAGTTAGATTTTAAAATGTTTTGAACCTAGGGTTAATGAGATGATTTAGTCCTAGGAATAAAGCATGTCAAGAATTTATCTTAGTGGCAGTAACACATTTTAGTGACTTGAGCCTTTGTATATTGGTGTACTAGGATTAATGAGATGATTTAATTTTAGGAAAAAATGTATAATAAGGTTTATTTATGCTGAAATGTGTTTTTGGGCCTTTTGTCTATGTTTAATCCAATTTTAATGAGATGATTTATCTTTGGGTTAAAGGTGGGTTTAAGGACCCAAATTAATTCTCCAGAGTTTAAATGGGCCATTAACATATTTCTTGAAGACGCATGAAAATCAGAGCTAAATCATCATTTATGTTGAAATGTTGTTTTTGGCATGATTTTGTAAGAAATGGGTGTTAAATGTGTAATCAATCAATCTTGGAATTATTTAGGGGAGTGATAATCAGGTAATTGAGTGATTCCAGGTTGATTAGGGGTTAATTACGCGGTAATATCAAATGAGGGCTGAATTAGGGGGATTGGGAGTTGAAAATGGAAAGAACGGGTGACACGCGGGGGTGCTGGCGGGCATCCACTCAAGACCGTTGGCACTGGCGGTCATGCAGTGAATGACCGCCGGCAGCAGCGGTCATGGCTTCCCAGATTCGCCCAAATCTCCGATTTTGTTTCTAATTTCGATCCTATGCGGTTTTGGACCAGATTTTCGGGTATAATCTTCACCATTAAGCAGGTCCACCCCCTAGGCTTCCCAGAACACTATAAATAGGACCTCTCACACGCATTTCAAGGGGCACAAAAATTTACTCACATACACACCTATAAGCCTTGAGTGATTGGAGAAACTCTACATCTCTAAGCCTAGAAATATATTTTTAGGCAGAAACTCTGGAGGAATTTCGTGGGAGGCATCAGCAATAATCTAACAAGGAGGACTCAAGAAGAAGAGGATCAACCATTGAGCATAGAAACAGCAAGAAGGTGGGTGTAGAGCTCAACCCATTGCAAGGAGCTAGAGGAGGACTACAAGAGGTAACACTAAACCTTCTTTTGATTGATTCTTTGATGATTGTATGATGTTGCTTTTGAAGATGTAAGTGGCCGACTTGTGCCATATTTAGAACTACGTGGCTTTGACCCCGATCACTCGGGTATGTAGGTAGTCTCGATTTTACAACGGGATGCAAGCTAAATCTTCTTCTTCTCCCCTCCTCTTTACTTTTCCATACATGGACACTTGCACTAGGCACACTTGCATTTTACAATTACACATAGTCTCGACCCAACACGGATGGGTGCCTAACACTTGCCCATCTGTGACGAACCCCCGATCTCATGACTTTGGTTCGCTATGAACATGTAGCCTAAAGGAGTCACATGAAGGTTTTTCCCGAGTTTTTTCCTTAATAAAACTTGGATGGTGACTCCAATGTCATGGGATTGACCCGAGGAAGAAGGTGAAAGGATTAGGTGAATAGGCCCAAGTGATTATAGGTCGGGTATTCACAGATAGAAATACTAGATTTTTTCACATAGCAACTTGCATTCGCGGGAGATACAATAAGGTGACTTGCCTCAACATCCAAGGTCAAAATATCACTGAACCTGCTCACGTCAAGTTTGAAACTAAGATGTTTTTTCAAAAGTTATATACTAGCCAATCCACTGTTAGGCCTCTGATTGGATCCATCAAATTTTCACACCTTGATGCTGCAGCTGCCAATGATCTAGAAAAACCATTCTCCTTGGAGGAAGTAAAGGAAGCTGTATGGAGTTGTGACAGCTCCAAAGCACCTGGGCTTGATGGCTTCAACTTCACTTTCTATAAAAAATGTTGGCATTTAATAATACTTGATTTGTTGGACATGGTTATGTATTTTCAGGAAAAAGAAAATCTGCCTAGAGGAGCAGATACCGGCTTCATCGCTCTTGTACCAAAAAAGCCTGGTGCTGACAAGCTTGACGAATTCCAGTCAATAACCCTTGTCAATGGGTTGTATAAGATTGTGGCAAAAATTCTTGCATTGCGAGTGAAAAAGATTATTCCTTCTATTACTGGCCACCAACATACAACATTTATAGATGGTAGAAGTGTCTTAGATGGTTCCTTACTCGCCAGTGAGGCTGTCCAATGTATGAAGAAGAGTAGTAATAAATCTATTCTTTGCAAGTTGGATTTCTGAAAGACTGAAAGAAATTTGACTCGATCAACTGGTCTTATTTGATGCACGTATTGGTTGCGATGGGTTTTGGTGAAAAATGGAGACATTGGATATTTGAGTGCCTCTTCTCGTCAAAACTTCCAGTGCTCCTGAATGGATCTCCTACAGAAGAATTTGTTATGGGCGGGGATTGAAGCAAGGTGACCCACTATCACCTTTCATGTTTAATATTGCTACCGAAGGACTGCCTTGTATTCTGAAACAGGCGCATCGTCTTGGTCTTATAGTGAGATTACTGTACATAACGTGGCTATTTCAACTTGCAATACGCCGACGATACAATCTTATTTTCGTCAGCAGTGGACGTGTTTCTCCTTAATCTCAAAAGATGCCTTAGAGTTTTTGAAGCGTTGTGTAGGTTAAGCATTAAATTTCATAAAAGAAGTGTAATCGGTGTTAATATGAGACAGGACGAGGTGTCTTCTATTGCTGGTTCGCTTCACAGCTGTGGGGAGTATTTTCCATTCAAGTATTTGGGATTCCCATTAGGCGCCAACATGAAGAGAGTATCAGCTTAGCAATCCGTTCTAGAAAAATTCAACTCTAGGATTGGCACCTGGAAAGGGAAGCACTTATCAATTGGTGGTCACGTGACTTTGATTAAATTGGTTGCTGTAGCCAAGAAACTCATTTTAATTTAAAGGATTTTTTTCTGGCGTGGTCTTGAAGAATCCATAATGCTATGTTTATTGGCATGGAAGAGAATCACTAGACCAAAGAATCCGGGCAATATGGGACTTGTAGACCTCGCTGTGATGAACCAGTATCTTTTGCACAAATGCCTGTGGAGTTTCACTATACCTGGCAAGAAAGACTGGAAGGTTCTCATCAAGAATATATGGATTAAGGTTCATAAATCAAATTATTTTAAAATTTTAAAAATTTTGAAATTTAAAACTTTCTTCTCCACATGGTAAGCTTTTTCTCTACTTGTCTAGAAAAAATTATATTTTAAAAAATTTTAAACTAAAAGATAATTTACTTTATGATTTTTTATTTTAAAAAATATTTTAAAAATATTTTTGTACTTTTTTTTAATGATTTCCAAAATTTTGATATTTGGAGGTAGAGTTATATATTTATTGGAGATTTTTTAATGGGGTTCCAGGTTGGGTCGGTTAGTTGGGTCGAATTTTGAGTTGGTAAACTGGTTTGAATAGTAAAGTCCTGAATTTAGGGGTAAAATCGGTAAAAAGGACTAAAACCTTAAAAAATTGACTAACAGAGGGATCAAAACCAATCAAAACTCAACACAAGGACGAATTTCAATTTGAGGAGGCAACGTAGGGACGAAATGTGACATTAATCCTAAATGTGTTGTCGGTGCTATGTCCTTTCACCATCCTTTGATCTCTCCAAAGCCTCAATGACGTGGAAAGATATAGTCTTGTCTGGGTCTCCAAGTAGTCAAACTAGTATCTCATTAAGTGATGGGTCTGTTATCCATGTAGTGAAGGGTGCGTTGGCCCAATTCTGGCTTGACGACTAGGCTAGATATGGTGTCTTAAAGGACAATTTCCCTCACCTATTTTCACTCTCACTTTGTAAGTTTGTAACTATTAAGGAATGTATTGATGGTGATCCTTTAATGCCATTATGGATGCAAAAGTGGAGAAGATAGTTATGCTCATGGGAACTTGCTGTTGCAAATACTATAAGAGGGGTCATTGCTGGAGCTATTCTATCGACTGAAGAGGAGGATAAGAAGTTTTGGATTGATGATCCTAAAGGTATGTCCACCGTGAAAGGGGGACGAGATTTAATCTGTTACAAACTTGGGTACCAATGCCACAAACTTGGGTACCAATGCCACACTCCGCAGCCATGGTTGTCCCTCACACCCTTTAAAATCGAGTGTTGGCTATGGTTAGTGTTCAACAAAGGCATCGCCACCAAAGTTGCCCTGCAAGCTCGAGGTATTGTAACGCTGGCCAATTCAATGTGTCCCCTGTGCATGTCCTCTCTGGAAACAATTGATCACTTACTCATTCACTGTCCCTTCTCAAGACACATTAGGGATAAGATAGGAAGATGGTGGGGTATCTGTTGGTGCCCTCCTCAACCCGTATTCACAATCTAGATCCTCTTGGACTATCATCATTTTTGCATCCCTGTGGGCAATCTGGTTGGAGTTAAACCGTCGGGTTTTTAACAATAAATCGATAGCGTGGGATAGAGTTTGACATTATCATTGTACATGCTACCACATGGATTAAAGCTCTCCAACCCGGCTTTCCTTCCAGTGCATCCATTGTTGTCTCTAACTCTGAGACACTATAGAATTGTCTTGTATTCATAGGAACTTTAATATTCTGGCCATGCTATAATTCACTATCGGTCCTCCTTATTTATTTGCTTTGAGCTCTCTTTGAATTTCCTACAGATGTGTGCTTTTTTGTGTAACGCCACTGGTTTTGTGATGGTTACACGGCTTATATGCTCTCCCATTGTACTTTGATTAATGTACTTTTTCAGCAATAAAATCTCGTTAGTATAAACAAAATGGGCCTAGTTTTTATAACTCCTTAGAGAGGCTGAAGGTACCAAACACAATTATGGGGTTTTTTTCGTCTTATACAAAGAGAGGCCCAAAAGCTTGGAATCCTAGATGTGCAATTACATCCTAGTTCTCATACAGGAAATGAGCCCATATCATACGTTAATAAAGCATATTTTAAAGTTCAATAATGCTATAGGTCATTGCATGCATATAAATGAGCACGCTTTATTGAAAGAAACCAGGAAAGATTACAATGAGAACCATTGAAAAGATGGCCTATCAGTTACAACAACTCAAAAACGAAACAAGAGAAAACACCAAAAAGAAAAGGAACGAACTAGACGAAAGAAAACTTACAAGTAACTGCCTGCCAACATTTGAAACAATCTATAAGCACCTTGATAAGAAAAAGGGACGAGAGGTTGTCAAGTCTTTGTTGGGTTTTTGGGTTTCCCTCCTATGTGAAAAATACCCAATATGGATTGGCCCATCTTTAGAACCCACTATTCACGGTATATATATTATACTAAGTCTGAAAATAAGTTGAGGTTTTCAGAAAACACTATAGATAAGAAGTTTTTTCGTTATCAGAGAAAGTTCAGGTTTTGCGGCAACTTTTTCTATTCTGCCCAGCTTTGTTCAAAGCCAGTTTCCTGTTTCGTTAACTGTTGGATCAAGCAGAAATTCTGCCAGGAGGTTCTAGACACGTTCATCTACAATCTGAACGGTGGAGATCGAATTTGGAGTTGTGGAGTTGTTACTTTGGGAGGTCAAAATTTAGCTGCAACTTTTGGTGAATTTTTCTGTAACTCTTCTTGTTCTTTGTTATAGTGTTGTTATCTACACTCTCTTATTTGGTGGTGCTGTTAGTACCTTTTAGAGGGAGGTTTTGTAAGATACTTTTGATATAGTGCAGTTGATTTGATGGACCCTAGGTCTCGTGGTTTTTACTCTTCGATTTGAAGGGATTTTCCACGTAAAAATTTGGTGTCTCTTGTGGATGTTGATTGTTTACTTGTTGATATTATTTTGCTACAATTTGCTTGCTTCCTTGGTATTCAGTTGATAGGGAAGTTTTTGTTGGATAATTTGATATCTATTTCGCTGCGTATACTGTTATCCGGGTTTACTTCCCAACATCTAGTAGCGGAGCTTTGGTTGTCAGTTGTATAACTGAACTGAATATGGAGGCTAATGTTAGCAAGATGGTATGTTTGAATGGAGCTAATTACCACAAATGGAAAGGTAAGATGAGAGATCTTTTGTTTGTGAAAAAGATGCACCTTTCAGTGTTTGGTTCCAAGAAACCTGATTCTATGTCTGACGAGGATTGGGAGTTTGAGCACCAACAAGTTTGCAGCTATATTCGGCAATGGTAGAAGACAATGTTTTGAATCACATTTTAATGAGACACATGCCAGAAGTTTGTGGGATAAGCTGGTGACATTGTATGCTTCAAAGACATGCAACAACAAGCTATTCTTGTTGAAGCAGTTGATGAATTTGAGATACAAGGAAGGTGGCTCTATTTTAGATCATGTGAATGATTTCAAGGTATCCCTGATCAGTTAACTGGAATGGGAGTTAAGTTTGACAAAGAGATACAGGGACTTTGGTTGTTGAATACTTTGCCAGATTCTTGGGAGACTCTTCGTATTTCGTTAGCCAATTCTGCTCCTAACGGTGTTGTGACAATGGAGTATGTTAAAAGTGGTGTTTTGAATGAAGAGTCGAGAAGAAGATCTCAGAGTTCATCTTCATCATCACAATCTGATATTCTTATTGTTCAAGAGAGGGGCAGAGAAAAGTTTAAAGGTGGCCACAGAGGTTTAAGCAAAAGCAGAAGCAAATCAAGAAATAAGAACAAGACCTTTGAATGCGATTTTTGTGGTCGCGTAGGGCACACCCAGAAATATTGTTACAACCTGAAAAAGGAGATGAAGAAGAAAGGAAAGGAAGATAAAGACAATGGAAATTTTGTTGCTGTAGCTTCTGATCTTCTCATCACTCTTGATGAGAATATCATCAATTTTGCATGTAATGAGACTAGCTGGGTGGTGAATTCTAGTGCTGCATTTCATGTCATTCCAGGGAAGGAGTTCTTTGCATCTTATACACCTGGTGATTTCGGTGTATTGAAGATGGGTAATGGCAATAAGACAAGAGTGGTTGGCATTGGAACAGTTTATCTGCAGTCCAGTAATGGTACAAGGTTTGTTCTTAATAATGTCAAACATGCACCTGATGTTTGATTGAATTTGATTTCTGCAGGAAGACTTGATGATGATGGCTACTGTAATTTCTTTGGTGATGGACAGTGGAAGCTCACCAAACGTTCTTTAGTTGTGGCTAGAGGTAAAAAGTCTTCTAATTTATACCTAATGCAAGGTTTTATTGTTCATGGTTCTGTGAACTTGGTTGAAAGTGATAGCAATTCAGAGTTATGGCATAAGAGACTTAGTCATATGAGTGAAAAGGGGATGAATTGTTTGGCCAAGAAGAATTTGCTTTCGGGAGTAAAAGTAGTGAGATTGAACAAGTGTGTTCATTGCTTGGCTGGGAAGCAGAAAAGAGTTTCTTTCAAAAGTCATCCTCCTTCCAAAAAGCCAGATTTGCTGGAGTTGATACATTTTGATGTATGTGGTCCTTTGAAGGTCAAGTCACATGGTGGTGCACTTTGTTTTGTGACTTTTATTGATGACCATTCAAGGAAGCTCTGGGTTTATACTTTGAAGACCAAAGATTAGGTATTTGATAATTTAGAGAATTTCAGGCCTTGGTTGAAAGATAAACAAGCAAGAAGATCAAATGCATTCGTACTGACAATGGTGGTGAGTACTGCGATTCATTTGATAGTTATTGCAGAGAGCAAGGTATTAGACATCAGAAAACTCCTCCAAAGACTCCTCAGTTGAATGGTCTAGCTGAAAGGATGAATAGGACATTGATTGAGAGAGTCAGATGTTTGCTTGCAAAGGCAAAATTGCCAAGATCCTTTTGGGCTGAAGCACTCAACACAGTGGCATATGTTTTCAATTTATCTCCTGCTGTCGCATTGGATGGCGATGTACCTGATAGAGTATGGTTAGGTAAGGATATTTCTTATGATCATTTGAAAGTTTTTGGATGCAAAGCCTTTGGGCATGTTCCTAAGGATGAATGGTCGAAATTGGATGTCAAGACTAGACAGTGTATCTTCATCAGATATGGTCAGGATGAATTTGGCTACCGGTTGTATGATCCGGTTGAAAAGAAGCTAGTTAGAAGCCGCGATGTGGTATTTTTTTAAGATCAAACGATTAAAGATATTGGAAAAGCAGAAAATTTAGTTTCTGAAAACCAAGAGAGTTTGGTTGATCTTGAGCTAGTTCCTTCGACTGAGACACCTGATGTAGCGGAACATGATTTTCAACATGGTGATGTCCAGGATAACTTTCAGTTTGACGATCAAGTTTCGGATGATCTGCAGGGTGCACATGTGTTCGACGATCAAGTGGTTGATCAACATGGTGCACGTTCGTTTTACAATATAGTAAATGATGTTGACGATAAGCAATAGCCAGTACAGACAAATGCAACAGTTGAGGAAGTTGCTGAAACTTCTCGCAGGACATCTAGTAGAGTGAAAAAGCCTTCTTCACGGTATCCACCAAGTCAGTATGTGCTTGTGACTGATGGCGGAGAACCTGAATGTTTCAAAGAAACCATGGAGAGTGAACAGAAGAAGGAATGGCTTGAAGCTACGAAGGATGAGATGAAATCCTTACATGAAAACCATACCTTTGATTTGGTTAAGTTACCTACGAATAAAAGAGCTTTGAAGAATCGGTGGGTTTTTAGAGTAAAGCACGAAAGTGGTGTTACTACTCCACGATCCAATGCCAGGTTAGTTGTGAAGGGCTTTAGCCAGAAGAAAGGTATAGACTTTGAAAAAATTTTCTCTCCAGGTGTAAAGATGTCCTCTATCAGAGTTATTTTGGGATTGGCAGCATGTCTTGATCTTGAGGTTGAACAGATGGATGTAAAGACAATTTTCTTCATGGTGATTTGGAAAAAGAATTATACATGGAGCAACCAAAAGGATTCAAAGTCACAGGTTGTTTGCAGGTTGAGGAAGAGTTTATATGGCTTGAAGCAAGCTCCCAGGCAATGGTACAAAAAATTTGATTCTGTTATGAAAGAGCAAGGTTTCAAGAAGACCTCTTCTGATCATTGTGTTTTTGTGCAAAAATTCTCTGATGATGACTTTGTTATTTTGTTGCTCTATGTTGATGATCTGCTTATTGTTGGTAATGCTTCTCGAATTGACAAGCTGAAGCAAGAGTTAAGCAAGTCTTTTGCCTTGAAAAACTTAGGACCAGCAAAGCAGATTCTTGGGATAAGGATTATTCGTGATAGAGCAGCAAGGAAGTTAAGCTATCACAACAAAGCTACATTGAAAAGGTGGTCTAAAGATTCAAAATGTATAAAGCAAAAGTGGTAAGTACACCCCTTGTTGTGCATCTTAAGTTGAGTAAGAAACAGTGTCCTCCTAGTGAGCAAGAGAAGGATGATATGTCACGGATTCCTTATTCATCAGCAGTAGGCAGTTTGAAGTATGCATTGGTTTACACAAGACCTGATATTGCTCATGCAGTTGGTACAGTTAGTAGATTTCTTTCTAATCCATGGAGAGAGCATTGGAATGCTGTGAAGTGGATTATCCGGTATCTTTGTGGTACTTCTAATCTTAGTCTTTGTTTTGGAACAGGGAAGCCTACTTTAATGGGTTACACTAATTCTGATATGGCTGGAGATTTAGATACTAGAAAATGTAGTTCAGGTTATCTGATTACCTTTGTAGGGGGAGTAGTTGCTTGGCAATCTAGATTGCAGAAGTGTATTGCTTTGTCTACTACTGAAGCAGAATTTATAGCATCCGTTGAAGCAAGTAAAGAGATGCTATGGATGAAGAGATTTGTGCAAGAGCTTGGTTTTACACAACAGAAGTATTTGTTGCATTGTGACAGTCAGATTGCCATTCATCTTAGTAAGAACTCTACTTTTCATGGAAGGTCTAAACATATTGATGTTAGATGTCATTGGATTAGAGATGTTTTGGATTCTAAGCTACTTGAGCTTGAGAAGATACATACAGATGATAATGATGCTAATATGATGACAAAAGCTCTGCCGAAGAAGAAGTTTGAAGATTATTGTTCAGTCGCCGGGATGGCGATTTCCTCCACCTAGTCGGGAAGGGGGAGAATTGTTGGGTTTTTGGGTTTCCCTCCTATATGAAAAATAGCCCAATATTGGTTGGCCCATATTTAGAACCCACTATTCTTGGTATATATATTATACTAAGTCTAAAAATAAGTTGAGGTTTTCAGAAAACACTATAGATAAGAAGTTTTTCCGTTATAAGAGAAAGTTCAGATTTTGCCGCAACTTTTTCTATTCTGCCCAGCTTTGTCCAAAGCCACGTTTCTATTTCGTTAACTGTTGGATCAAGCAGAAATTTTGTCAGGAGGATTCAGACACGTTCATCTACAATCTGAACGGTGGAGATTGAATTTGAAGTTGTGGAGTTGTTACTTTGGGAGGTCGAAATTTAGTTGCAGCTTTTGGTAAATTTCTCTGTAACTCTTCTTATTCTTTGTTGTAGTGTTGTTATCTACACTCTCTTATTTGGTGGTGTTGTTAGTACCTTTTGGGTCGGTTATTCACAATAGGAAATACAACTAGGCATCCAAGAACACCATTTAACTTCAAAACCCATCTCTCTCATCACCTCAAGTAATAACTCCCAAGATACAGAGTCATAAGCTTTCTTAAAATCATTCTTCCACAAAAAAGCTTTAGCCCCTAACTTTTTTCAAATGGTGAATAACCTCTGCAGTAGTGAAAACACAATCCAGAATATATCTCCCCTCAATGAAAGTAAACTGTTTATCACTAATTATATTGGGCATGACAGATTTCAACCTTGTAGCCAACAACTTAGCAACCAGTTTATAAATTCCATGGATAAGGCTAATCCGCCGAAACTTCTCAAACCTCTCTGCACATACGCTTTTAAGGATCAGAGCCAAAAAAAAAGCCCTATTAATCCCTTTTGGGAGATTGCCCGTCCTGTGTAATTCATTAAACAAGAAAGCCGAATCGGTACTAATTAAAGGTCAGGCCCTTTTGTAGAAAGCAAAACTAAAAATCCATCGGGCCCGGGTGCTTTGTCTCCATCACTATCCAATAGGGCAGCCCGAATTTCATCCAAACTGAAAGGTTCTTCTAAAGCTGCTGCTTGATCCAACCCCAACCTTTTAAGTGGAATGCTACCCAGTTTAAATATGAGGGAAGGCATTAGTTTAAACAAATCAGCAAAAAAAATTTTCGCCCCCTCCTTAACCACCTCTGGATCGCCAACACTTCTATCACCCACCAATATTTTATGAATTGCATTATGTCTTCCTCTATTGCAGGTCATAACATGGAAAAACTTAGTGTTTCTATCGCTTCTTTAATTTTTTCAGGGTTCTATGTGTGTAAATGATAAAAATTTTAATGATATTAATTAGATATATGTAAAAGACAATTTTGAGTGTCACTCACTTCTGAGGTGGCTCACTCCAACATTTTAATTTTTCTCAATCCTGCTTGCACCTTCTCCTTTATCTGGTCCAAAGCATGCAAAAACTGAATGGAAGCACATATGTTAATCGAAAAACAGCCAAGATGATTGAGAAAGTTGGATGTTGCCCGCTTATATTTTAATTAGGCAAATCTCACAGAAGTTACAGAAATAGGATCACATATAGTAATTGAATCCAAGGGCTTAGCACACAAATTGAACCCCATATAGTGATATAGCAACCTGCTAAAAAGACCGTCAATAATAAGCACTCGATATTTCCACCAATGTCAAGATATGATTCATTATTTATCCGTATCCCTATCCTTGATGATTGAATATAGGAAAACAAAGACATGAAGCTTCCTTGTTTTCCATTCCCTGTAGAGTCATTAGTTAGGTCCATAAACTTCAGAAGCCAATAATTGTGTTTTTTTTTAATTTCATTTTTATTTTTTTTTAATGCATGCTATTTCATTTTAAAGACTTACAATACGGTCTGATAAATTTCAGTACTTGGAAACTATAGATTTCCGCAAGCATAACTTTCCCCGATTCTAAAACCGGGAAATTGAAGCCCTCAAAAAAAAATTTTGAGTTAAAATTTCTCTGTTTATTTATTTCAGCCAAATGTAGAATATATAAATCTAGCGCAAAAATGTGGAGGGTGTATCAGGGAAGCAGTGATTAGCCAAGACATATGGTGATTTTTCATTTGCTGGCCTTGATCGATTGCTGTCTTCCAAGAAGTGTGCCTCCTAGATGGGGTTAAAGACTAAGTAAAGATGGAGTTAGTAGAAAATAAGATGTGATGTAGAAGGAGAAGACACAAACCGGCATTACGAGACAGACCAGTTCAAAATAAGAAGCAAACGAGGTCTACCTCGGTATTTCATGTCCTTGTTCAAGTTAGCGGTGGCTGTAACAAAAAGAATCACTTCTATTATTTAAAATTTCCTTTGGAATGGGACTGAAACGAAAAAGAAACCTTGTCTTGTTGCATGGAAGAACATAGCAGTTCCTAAGGAGTTCGGTGGCATGTCATGAACCAATCACTCCTTTTCAAATGGTTTGGAGTTTTTGCCTTCCTGAGAAGAGGTTGTGGAAAGATATCATTAGAAGTAAATATTTGGTGCAATCCTCCGCTTTAAACCCATTTTTTTTTTCCATGCAGAGATGTTCTTCATGGTGGCGTGACATTCAGTTAATAGCAAAACTACCATCCCCTTATGGGCCGGGCCACATATCAAGTTGGGCTCTGGGATGGATGTGTTATTTTAGGATGATGATTGGCCAGGCCAGGGGGATTTCAAAACTCTGTTTCCACGGTTGTACTCGATATCAACCTGTAAAGAGGTGTCGGTTTTGAAAGGTACGCAATTTATTCATTCTGACCAGAGGTGGTCTTCAAGTTCGGGAAGGCAGTTGCGAGATTGGGAGCTTCCACAAGTCAAGAAATGCAAGGATCTGATCGCGCACGAACAGCGAGCGACCAACGGCTTTATCGGATCCGACCATTGATAGGCCGAACGGACGGTGTCGCACGTCCTGGACCGGGTTTTAATGTTGACTTGCCGATCCGACCGTCGAAAGGCCAAACCAACAACCAAATCCGACCATTGAAGGGCTGAACGGACGGATTTCACTTGCCCTGAACCGGGTTTAGGTGATTTGATTTTCTAAGTTAAATTAGAAAGGCATAATAAATCTACACTAATGTGCGATAAGTAAATGGAATAAAAAGTTAGATTGAATAATTGTTCTTTTGATTGATTTCAGGATCCCGCTACAAGCATCACAAACAACCTTATATAGGTACTTGCATAAAACGATAGAGCAACAAAGCACTCCAAGACAAACCTTATTTCAAATTCAACTCTACCCAAACACAGCTTGAGTCGAGATATCCCTTGAACTTCGATATCATCCCTTAACTTTCAAACAGTGAATAGAAATAAAAAAAGAATGCATGACGCAACAAAATTCCTATGACTTGTGGGCATCCCAGATCGTAACCCACGCAGACTTCTCTAACGACTGATGGACATCCCAGACCATAATCCATGTAGACTCCTCTAACGACCTGTGGGACATCCCTGATCATAATCCATGCAGACTCCTCTAACGACTTGTAAGTATCCAAAACCACGATCTAAATCCAAATACCGATCCTTGACCAGCGAAAGCCCAAATATCGGACTTAGACACATGATATCAGATTTAGACCAGTGGATGATATCGATCTTAGACCAGTGGAGACACATGATATCGGTCTTAGACCACTAGAAGACCTGGCACACCAGGGCTATTTTCCGGTGGCGACCATTGTATATAGAGTCATGGTGGTAATGGCTCATACTTTGTCAAGTGTGGTAGAGCTTTTATATACTCGCAGAAGGGTGTGGTTCACTCCATCCCTTTAGTGTGGTTCTCTGTTTCGCCGTTAAAAGTAGAATGTTGGTTATGGCTCGCTATCAATCGAGGCATACCGACAAAGATGTGCTACGCGAGAGAGGCATCTTGTCCCTGGCAGACTCTATTTGCTATTTATGTCGCTGCCATCTCGAGTCCAAGGATCATCTGTTACTGTCTTGCTCTGTCTCCTAGTTGGTGTGGTCCAAATTATGCTCTTGCTGGGGTTTTCAGAAGTGCGTCCCCGACAAATTGGAAGAGTTTTTGTCTCAGTGTTCTTTCTTAACTCCCTCACGGCGTAGTCTGTTGACCAAAAATTAGGGTTAATCACCTCCTTGTGATAAACTGTGATTAACCATGATGATTATCTGGTTTTGATGACTAACAAAATACAAGTGTATTGCTAGCTTTGCTTGTGTTGATTTTCACTTGCAGGAAAATTATGGTTTCTGTCGATACCATATCTTGTACACACGACATATGGTTCTTACCGATACCATATCTTATGTATGCGACATATGGTCTTTATCGATACCATATCTGCGAAGTTGTCACTATCAACCTTTTGTGCAAGTTGCGTGTGGTCCTGCATGCATTTAAATCCCACTTCCAGCCGTTTGAATTGGAGAACAAGTAAGATAGAAGACTTTATGGAAGTGCAGAAGATGTTCCCACCTAACTCCCACTTAACTCCAGATGGTGGTCCAAACTTTCCAGATTTGGTAATTCTTTGCTACCAAGGAGTTGACATGGATAACGGCACCAAACTGAACCTTTAATGAACTGAAGTCAACTGAAGTACAAGGAACTGTTGTAAGAGCTTATCCCCACACTTAGATCCTACAAAGAGGGACGTGTACACCTCTGGAAGATCATCCCAGCTACTGTGCAAAATCTGAGTGTGTACTTGAGCTTAAAAAAATCTGGTATTTGATCTGTTTTTTTGCTTACAGTGCGAATCTGTTTCAAGAGGCAATTTGTAAGTAAGGCTTAGTTTAGTTTTGTTGGAGACTCAAGTCTAGGATTAGATTTGAGAGAAGGTTCTAGCTTAGCCTGTGAAAAGCTTGTGTAGGTTAGAGCTTAGCCTGTGAAAAGCTTGTGTAGGTTAGAGCTTAGCCTGTGAAAAGCTTGTATAGGTTCGAGTTTAGCTTAGAAAAGCTTGTGTTTGTAAAGATTAAGGTTGATCCCGCAAAATCTAAGTATAGTGAGTGTTTTTAAATCCTAAAGGAAGGAACCTTTTGGTAGTGGAGTACCTGGTGAGGGGAAACCACTCTAAATCACTGTGTTCACTCTCTTCTACTCTTTCTCTACTTGCTTTCTTGCTTTATATACTCGCTAATTGCTTAAAAGATTTGGTATCTCAAAAACCAAATCTTCCCGCAGAGATTTGGTATCGCAGAAACCAAATCTCTCTACCCAAAAAAGTTTTTAAGGCCTAATACACCCCCCCCCCCCCTCTTAGGAACTATTAGGCCTACGATTGGTAGCGGAGCTGCGTTCTCAGTTCAAGGAGTAAAATCCAGAGACAAAGATCATGGCTTTCGAGGGTACAAGCATGAACAAGGCACCATACTTTGATGGGGCAAACTTTGATGATTGGAAGTTTCGCATGAAGATCTTCCTTGAAGGAAAGGACATTGAGATGTGGCATATTGTCCAGAATCCTTGCAACAGGCCAAATAGTCCTATGTTTCTCTGGACTGATGATGAGATGAAGAGAGCAAAGCTTGATGCTCAGGCCAAAAATGCTCTATTGTGCGGAATCAGTGAGAGTGAGTTTCAAAGAGTTAGATCTTGTGAAACCGCTCATGAAATCTAGAGATTATTGTGCATCACTCATGAAGGCACAAATCAAGTCAAAGAATCAAGACTCAATTGCTTGATGCGAGAGTATGAGCTTTTTCAAACGGATTTTGGAGAAACCATACATGCAAAGAATACTCGCTTTACCATACTTTGCAACAACCTTACATCACTTGAAAAGATGATGACACATAGAGAAAAGGTTGCAAAGATTCTGAGGTCACTTCCTAAAGAATGGGAACCTAAAGTGACTGCCATTGAGGAAGCACAAAACTTGAATTTTCTATCCTATGATGAGCTCATTGGCAAGCTAATTTGTCATGGTGTCAAGATTGAACCAAAAGAGGAAGGATGTCGCATTAAAGGTTCAGGAACCAAATGATGATGATGGCGACTCCGATATGGTTCTCCTCACCAGAAGATTCGCAAGGTACCTTAAGATGAAGAAGAAACTTAAAGGGAAGATTCTCAAGGTCACAAAAGCAGAAGAGCCCAAGAAAGACTCTTCGGTATGTTTTGGTTGCAATCGTCCAGGACATATCAAGTCCGAATGTCCTTACCAAAAGAAGGACTGATCTGGTTTCTCAAAAACTAAGGGAAAGAAGGCTATGGTTGCGTAGGATAATTCTAACTCCTCAACCGATTCTGATGCCGAGGAGGAGACAAACCTATGCTTCATGACCCAGGAAGATTCTGAGGTACCAGACTCTACTGATCTTAATCTTGAAGAACTACTTGAAGCTTTTGATGAATTGCATACCAAATACAAGCAAGCAGTTAAGACAAATAAGGAGTAAAAGAAGAAAATTGATTTACTTGAATTTGATGAGGAAGCCTACAAAAACAAAAATGAGAAACTAAGGCTAGCTAATGCTGATTCCATGAAAGTATGTGAGGATCTAAAAGCTGAGAAGTTTGCTCTAAAGAATGCTTATTATGAACTAGAAAAGGGATATGCTTGTAAGAATGGTGTGTGTAAAGTTCTTCAAAATGAGAAAAATGTTCTTGAGAAGCATGTCACTCATTTAAAATCTTCTCTAGAGAAATTCATGTAAGTAACCGGGCATGCGTACAAAGAGACAATATGCGCAGCGGAAAGACCCGAAACTAATGGAGGATCCATGTGAAACTGGGTAAACCGAGTAACAAAAATTTCGTACCTGATTTGGTCGAGTTCTTTCACTCATCTTTTGAGTCGAATCAGCTAGAACCAGACATGAAATCCGATGCCTCTATGGTATCCACATGAACAGTCGATGACCGCTAGCAACCGTCTCACGATCACTAACCCGAGCACTCCCGAACCGCAGTGCTAGCTGCAGAATTTCCGAGAGCTATAGACTAGAGAGTTTGATGTGTTTTTCTCATGTATGAAGTGAGTGTGTTAAGTCTGAAAAACTGATCAAACCTTCACCTTTTTATACACACTTATAATGCATAGTTTAATGAGACCATGGCCAACATCATCATGCGTTAACCATCATGATTATGCTTTATCTCTAATCATGTCTCCACTATGCCTTAATGCTCCACTAAGTATTAATTATATATATCATCATATATATGGGATTACACATCATATGGCATTAATTCAGGTTCAATAATTCTAGAAATTAGTGAACCAAATCAACCCAAAATGACCTGGTCCAACCATGGTCTAACCACTAGCTCGAATCAACAGCTCTAAGTGTGTGACCCTGTAGGCACTTGTGACGTTTGGCAATAATTATAAACTCTCATTTACAATTATAAACAACGAGCGGTGTCTAGCAACACATCATTACTACCCAAACGACAAGATCAGTACTGATTCATTATGCCTCGAAAAAATGTCATTATCCTTTCGTCCCATTATATCAAGATCAAACACGAGACATGGAATATGTCATTCTCGTATATGTTTAATCTAAGGTTTCTTGATCCCCGAGTTAATGGTGTAAAATGGATACAAATGATATCGCCATATCACTTAATCCGAGCATGGCCATGCATTTACAGTTCAACTCTATCAAGGGGCCCAATTGATAATCTTCCCATTATAGGGGTTGGACGAATTCCATCTTGATCATAAAAAACCCACTACACATTATATCATGTACCCAATAATTACTCTTAGGTCCACTCATTTACGAATGACCAAGAGTAATATCAAAGTATATGACTCACATGTTGGGAACCTTGATGATCTCAAGTCTAAGGATAGTACATATAAGAATCACTAATGACAACATGAGTCCATGCAGTGTTCTTATGTCGGGTCAGTCCAGACCACAAGTTCTCTAACTTGTTCCCGTATGTAGAATTCATATCTCATATAATTCTCAACATATGCTAGTCTTAATTTATTATTACAACCCATCCATAATAATAATAGACTAGGGACATTTTAAGAATATAAAATATTCTTAGGTTATAAATATGTGCAATCATTTATCACTGATAAACATATTTATTAGAATAAAACCTTAATAAATATACATGACTATATAATCATCCAATGATTGGCTTTTGGGCTTTACACTAACAATCTCCCACTTGCACTAAAGCCAATCATCCATGTATGTAATACCAATGGATCTAGCATGACCATCACACTTCTGTTGTGTGAGTGGCTTAGTTAAAGGATCTGCTGCATTGTTCTCAAAAGGAACTTTGCACAGCCTCACATTGCCTCTAAGACAAAACACATATCCTGACTACGATCTAAAGTCATCCCTGTCAGTTTGGAAGCTAGCATCTGTGTAACCCTTTACAACAAGCTCATCAACGCTTCCGTATACGAGGAATGTATCCTTAGTACTTCTCCAGTAGTTAAGGATTTTCTTAACCGCTGTCCAGTGACCTTCACCGGGATCAGAATGATATCTGCTTGTGATACTTAATGCATATGCGACATCTGGTCTAGTATATAACATGGCATACATGATAAATCCTATTTCTGATGCATTAGGGATCTTACTCACTCTCTCTCTCCTTAGATGTACTAGGACATTGATTCTTGGAGAGAGTTATGCCATGTGACATGGGCAAGAAACCTTTCTTGGAATCTTGCATGCTAAACCTTTTATGCACCTTGTCAATATATATACTTTGACTTAGGCCAAGAAGCCTTTTGGATCTATCTCTATAGATCTTTATACCTAGCACGTAGGCAGCTTCACCTAAGTCCTTCATTGAAAAATTCTTTCCTAACCAAGTGTTTACAGACTGTAGTGTTAGAATATCATTCCCAATGAGTAAAATTTCGTCAACATACAATAGCAAGAAAACGATAGTGCTCCCACTAACCTTCTTGTAAACACATGGCTCTTCTTCATTTTTAATGAAACCAAACTGTTTGATTACTTCATCAAAATGAAGATTCTAACTCCTAGAAGCTTGCTTCAATCCATAAATAGATCTTTGCAATTTGCATACCTTATCAGCATTCTCTGGAGTAGCAAAACCTTCAGATTGTGTCATGTACACATCCTCTACCATACTTCATAATCATGGTATGCAGTTATAGCCAATAGAATCCGGATGGATTTAACCATGGCAACTGGCGAGAAAGTTTCATCATAGTCAATACCATGAACTTATTTGAAACCTTTTGCAACCAATCGCCCTTTAAAGGTAATCACATTACCAGCCATATCGGTCTTTTCTTAAAGATCCATTTGCACCCAATGGGTTTTACCCCTTCAGGTGGATCAACCAAGGTCCAAATCTTGTTTTCCATACATGGATTCCATCTCAGAATTTGTGGCCTCTAGCTACTTCTTAGAGTCAGAACCCATAATTGCCTGCTGATAGGAAGTGGGCTCATCTTCATCCATGAGCATCACGTCTCCGGTATGAGTCAAAAGAAATCCATATCTCTTAGGCTCATATCGAGTCCTACCAGACCTACGTGGTCCATGTGTTACAGGTACAGGATTTTCACCCACAACAACTTGTGGTTCCTATCCTTGTTCCATCTCAATATCTATAGCTTCTTGTTGTGCTCTAACTTCTTCGAGTTCTATTTTTTTCTCCCACTGATCTCTCTAGAAATAAATTCTCTTTCTAGAAAAATAGCAGTACGAGCAACAAACACTTTTGTTCTGTGGGATTATAGAAATAATATCCTTTAATTTCTTTAGGATATCCAACAAAAAGGCACTTGTCAGATTTAAGGCCGAGTTTGTCTGATGCTTGTCGTCTTACGAAAGCCTCACAACCCCAAATCTTTATAAAAGACAAACTGGAGCATTTCCCAGTCCACATCTCATATGGTGTCTTTTCAACCGATTTAGATGGAACATGGTTAAGTGTAAAGGCAGTAGTCAATAAAGCATGTCCCCAAAATGAAGAAGGAAGGTCAGCTTGACTCATCATAGAACGAACCATGTCTAACAGAGTTTTATTTCTCCTTTCAGAGACACCATTCCATTGAGGTGTACCCGGTGGAGTAAGTTGTGATACAATACCACATTCCTTTAGATGATCAAGAAATTCTCGGTCTAAGTATTCACCTCCTCGATCAGATCGAAGCATTTTAATACTCTTGTCGAGTTGATTATGTACTTCATTCTTGAATTCTTTGAACTTTTCAAAGGATTCTGACTTATGCTTCACAAGATACACATAGCCATATCTACTAATCATCAGTAAATGTAATAAAGTATTGAAATCCACCTCTAGCCTGTGTTGACATAGGCCCACATACATCAGAATGTATAAGGCCTATCAAGTTTGAAGCTCTTTCACCTTTACCAACAAAAGGAGCCTTCATCATTTTATGCCCAATAAACATGACTCACATGTCTCATATGATTCAAAATCAAATGAGTCTAAAAGCCCATCCTTATGGAGCTTAGAAATACGAGTCTCATTTATATGGCCCAAACGACAATGCCATAGATAGGTCGTACTAGAATCGTTTAATTTAACCTTCTTCGAGTTAATGTTATAGATTGAGGTTTCTCGGTTTAGAACGTACAAACCATTGCTTAAATATGCACCACCATAATAAATATCATTCAAATAAATAGAACAACAGTTTTTCTTTATTACGAATGAAAAACCCTTCTTGTCCAGACAAGAAACAAAAATCAAATTCCTGCTTATAATAGGTACATAAGAACAATCATCAAGTTCTAAAACCAAACCACTCAGTAAAGATAGAAAATAAGTCCCAATGGCTAATGCAGCAACTCTTGCTCCATTTCCAATGCGCAGGTCCACTTCACCGTTTGCTAATTTTCTACTCTTTCTCAGATCCTGCACATTTACACAAATGTGAGAACCACATCCGGTATCTAATACCCATGATGCAGAGATAGAAATATTAGCTTCTATAACGAGAATACCTGAAGCGGAAGTCTTACTTCCCTTCCGTTTCTTCACCTCCTCAAGGTAAATAGGGCAGTTACGCTTTCAATGGCCAGGTTTGTTGCAATGGAAACATTGTCCTTCCTTTGCAATACCACCTTTGGGTTTAAGCACATGTGAACAAGAAGATGCACCTGAGCCAAACTTTTTGGTAAAGTTCTTCTTCTTGTTAATCTTGGCTTTTCCCTTCCCTTTGCCATTTCCAACCATCAAAATATTGTTGGATTTATTTGCCTTCATCTTTTGCTCAACTGTTCCCAACATGTTAAGCAACTCAGACAAAGATTTGTCAAGATTATTCATGTTGAAATTCATGACAAATTGGCTATAACTATCCGACAACGATTGCAGGACAAGATCAACGGCCAACTCTCTTTGCGAGGGAAAACCCAGGCCTTCAAGTCTCTCAATGTTTCCAATCATTTTGAGCACATGATGAAACACCCGTGTCCCAATTTAACAATAAAATATCAAAACTTAAGGAAATTACCAAAATGCCCTTGAAACCCGGGACACGAAAATCAATATCAAAAACATTATCCAAAATCCTCAATAAAAAGAGATGTCATAAGAACATAGTCAACCGGCTTAGCAAGCCTCAAATCAAACCCGGCATCCTGCCGAAACATCATCAATAGTAGATCCCGGCAATCAGCCGATAAAATAATCCAAAA
>JAKUCV010006623.1:214633-246827 GCA_028386065.3 Turnera subulata | reverse complement strand
CACATCAATAAACACAAACAATCACATCACAAGGAAACTGCCATAGCAACTAACACATACTACACGACAGAGGAGTCCAACTCAAACATCACATCAGAGAAAACCAACACGAACAACACGATAGAGGAATCCTACTAAATCATATCAAAGCCAGGACCAAATGAATACTCATTAATTTTTATTACCAATTTTATCTTCCGGGTCCCTGTCACTGGACAAGCTAGGGTCGTACCAGGTTATCAATTAATTCCGGATGCCAGGTCAAACAACCATACCAAATCTTACCATACCAGGACCACGTCCCAAATTACCAAATCACACCGGGTTCAACAACCCAAATACCATACCGGGATCAACATCCCAAAACCGGATATTCGGTATATCCGAACCACTGGGTATTCGGTATACCCCAACCACAGGCATCAACATGCCAACCAGATATTCGGTATATCCGAACCACTGGGTATTTGGTATACCCTAACCACAGGCAACAACATGCCAACCGGATATTCGGTATATCCGAACCACTGGGTATTTGGTATACCCTAACCACAGGCATCAACATGCCAACCAAATCAAGTATCCAAACCAAGTAACCGACCATAGCATGCCAGAATTAATCTTCAAACCATCGGGTCGTACCACTACTTCCCACATATTTCATCATCTCATATCAATTCCAATTCCAATTTCCACTTTCCATTTCTCAATTATCCACAGTCAATAGTTTATTCCAATTATTCAACACAACACTGTCTACTGCCAACAATCACAATATCCATAACAGCTAAATAATTATCTAATTCCTATCAGCTCAAGTTACACGACAGACAAATCCTTCAATAGTTTCATAACATCATTTACTCGCAGTCCGACATCAATCACAACACAGTATCCAATAAACCAATAACAGCCAAACAGCGGTTCAATCAAGCAACTCAACATCATAGCAACAGCAACAACCGTAACCATAGCAGCCAATAACCAACATAATTCCATATTACCAAACATCCATCAACAATACATATAGCGCCAATTATTCACAATTAACAGTTCATCACAATATCCACACGTCCAATAGCATAGTCCAACAACAGCAACATCAATAACCATAACAGTCAAATATCCGACAATGACCCTCTCAGTAGTTCATTCAAACAACAAAACACACAATTATCCACATTGACCAGTTCATCATTATTCTCAACACAATATCGCAAATCCTATATCATAGTCTAAGATCAACAACAACGACAACATCATAGCAGTCAATCAACCAACAGTAATCATCTCAGCAGTTCAATCAAGCAACAAAACAAACACAGCATTACGGGCACATATCAAGGGTTATCCATCCTCACCTTGGCCGATTACTCAACTTCGGAAAACAATGTCCGGTCCGACGCCGGCTTCTCGGGAAATGGCCCGATATCCAAAAACCTATACAACAAACAATACACTCACATAAATGCACATAAGAGTATGTCATGATGCCAATTTTACGAAATGTACCCATCCCGGTTACTTATCCGTTAATATTATCTTTTACCGAAAATAATTAACCGTACGTATTTCCGAATATAATTTCGGTACCATACTTTAATTAAAACTCTTTTAAAAATATTTTCATAAATTAATTATACTTTTCCCAAAATATAATCACCATAATTTCCTGGAAAAGATAACATATGTTCATATATTTTCCAAAATATTTTCTGTTAAGCTATTTATCATAATATAATTAGCAAATATTATTATTATTATTATTCAAAATAAAATATATAAATAATTGTATGCTACGTATATCCTTTACCGGAGAACATATACTCATAAAGGCTTATTCTGAAAATAAATACAAATTAATAAATAGGTACTTTTATTTTCTAAAAATAAATTACTTCCCAAACAATTATATATCCACATAGTTATATACATTTCAGAAATATTACTTATATGTATTTTTCAGGAAATATATTCTTTTTATTTATTATTATTATTAATTTTTTTTTATCTTCTCAAGTTTACTATATATTTATATTTCCAGATATATATATATAATACTTAATATGTATATATATACCTATGTAATTTTTTTTTTTAAAACCCTAACCAGATTGGGCCAGTTTTTTTTTTTTTTTTTTACCAACAACCCAGCCCAAGGAGCTCCGGCCCACTGTTCCAGGACAACAAGCCCGGACCAGGCCCATCATCCCGGATCCAGCAGCCACGGCCCGCCCTTGGTCGTCTTCAACCTCGGGTACGGCTGCTCACCTAGGCGGGACGGCTGGGCGGCGGTGAGCACTGCAAGGCGCGTTACCAGCGGACGACGACGCGAGCAAGGAGGCTGCAGGCGAAGGGTCCGTCGCGAGGATGGCGGCTTCACTTGGCAGCAGCGGTCGTGTGAGTCGACGGCGACGCTACCGGATCTGTTGCGGCTTCGTTCTGCAGCGTCCACAGCGAGGAGCGACGAGAACGGAACGGTGGACGCTGCGGTTGTTGGCGGTGCGACGCGACGAGCGACGCGGTGGAAGACGTGGTGGCGGCCGGCCGGTGGTGGAGGTGGTGGATCGGGCGGCTCCTTCTCCTCTCGGGTCTCTTTTTTTTTTCTTCCTTTTTCTTTTTTTTCCTCTCTTTTCTTTCTTTCTCTCTTATTTTTCTTTTTCTCTCCATTTTTCTCTCTTCTTTCTTTTCTTTTTTTCTCTCCTTTTCTTTTCTCTCCTTTTCTTTTCTCTCTTCCTCTCCACCGGCTTCTCTTTTTCTGCTTTCTTTTTCTCTCTTTTTATAAACCGGTGGAATACTATTATACATGTGATAATCAATAATGAATTTTCGTCTGCATTACGGGCAAGTCCGATCCGGACCAGAAAATAACCGATACCTCCTTAGTTATTTTCCGGTGTGATTTTCCGAGAAATTCCGAAACCCGAAAAATACCAACTTAGGCTCGAAAAATTCACGGGAAAATCACAAGCGCGGGAAAACTCTCGGTTTCGAAAAAAAACGACTCTCGATTTACCTTGAATTAATTACCCAAGATTAATTCATTCGGTAAATCACTGTATACGACTTTAACAGTCCCGGTAAAAATCCAAATTTTACCCGGGCTGTTACAATTATGCCTTCTCATTGATTTAGAATCAAATATAGAATGTTTAAAAGTTTTTTTATTAAATTCACTAAATAATATATTAATTATTTTTTGACAAAATTAATTACCATATGTAAATTTCTTTTATTTATCTTAATCCTTTAAAGTCATAAGATATAAGATATGAAGAGATATTTTTTATCATTTACAAACCCATTAAATTAAGATTGAATTTAATTTTCGGTAAAAGAGTCTTTAAAGAATCCAAATTGTAATGGTTGGGTCACTATTCCCTACCAGATTTAGCCATAATATTACGTAATGATGTCTTCTTAACTTATCAATAAATACACTCCCTTAGATTGAATTTAGAATGTTAAAAAATTTGTTATCAAATGCATTGAATAATCTATTACACTATGCCCTAGCCTTAAATTAGAGATCTCAAATTGGTGATGCCACGTTGTAGCACTAAAATTGCCACTTGTCTACACCAAAATCAGATTTCTAAATTAATATATAGTATAGATTAAGTTTACACAAAAGCATGCAACCGTTGCTTCCCCACAATATTTTCTTTTTTTGATAATGTTTCCCGCAATAATATTAAGAGTCATCATAAAGGGTCCATAACATCACCAATGCTACTTGTAGCTGGGTGGCATCTCCTTTGGTTATTGGATCTCAGTGGAAGGGATCGAGGGTAGTATGGGAGATTTAGGATTGTGGGTATTTATGTAATTTCGCTGTACAAAAAAAAAAGGGTCCATAACATCGGTAAAAGGCAGACCTCTTAAGCATTTGCATCGACCACCTTCGCCTTGTAGCGTATATAATTAGTTTATCATCACTCTGATCAAATCCGGGTTGAATAAGAAATTTACATGTTGACTTGGAAACTTGCAGGGTTGTGGTTATTCGGTTCGACCAGCCAGGCCGAATCGGGTTTGAAAACATTGCTTTGTTTTGTTCGAGAAGACCGATAAATAATTGTTCGCTCAACCCATAACCTCCAACGTTCAACCGTATGGGATTTCGATTTTGAAATTGATTCTACATATGTGCTGGTCTATCTGGTTAAGTAGAAATGCTGCTCTATTCAAGGGGGGAAACACCAAACCCGCAGCGAACTGCTCAAACTGCTGTATGGATGGCAAATGAGGAAGTTCATGATGCTTTACCCTTTGCACGCTTAGTTAACTTCAATCTACCCCATGTTGCCCCTCAAGTGCACAATCCTTGGAGGCGCCGTCTCCTAATGTTATTAAGTTAAACTGCGATGCATCTTTTGATATACAAGAAGGAATGGCTGGCATGGGGATTGTTTGCAGGCGGTCAGATGGCATTGTTATTGATGGTACATTCTCCAGATTTTGCTGCTCCTCGACGTTAATGGCTGAGGCAATGGCACTGAAGGAATCGGTCCTCCTTGCCCTGTCAAGAGGTTTCACTGAAACCGTTATTGAGACTGATTCAAGTATTATGCATGATGCAATTTACTCTATCTCCCAAACCCCGTGGGAAATTCGATCACTAATCAATACCATCAAGACCAAGCTGGTAAGGTATCCTCACATTCTCATAAGGAAGATTGCAAGAGAAGCTAACTGTGTTGCAGACTGGATCGCGAAAGCTGCGGTTAAACGTAAATGCCTACTTCACTGGCTTTTTCATCCCCCCGATGGGCTTGCTATGTTAATTTCTGCAGATACCTGTAATAGGGTTCCTATGTAATGCTTGTCTTTTAATTTGAATGAAATTTCACGTTGATCAAAAAAAAAACGTTCAACCGTATAGCGGTATAGGCCTTGCGGGCCTGCGTGGCTGTAAATCTTCACTGACAAATTACTCACTCAAAGGCTCGAGGCCCAAGATGTTTGACTTGTAATTTATACCAGCTCAGCCCATAAACAACCAACCTTGTAATTTATTAATTAACAGATTCTATTCTATTGGTTCTTTCCTTACAAAGCTCCTTTTTACTCGATTATTTTACCCTTTTGTCATAAAAGAGAATCCTTCTTGTTACTATTGATACTGATACCACCAAAGCCCCAGATTATTCTTCCTTCGTCCCCTCTGCAGATTTCATTTTTTAATCCCAACCAGGCCACTTGGGTCCTAGTCATCCTTGACAGTGTTCCTGTTCTCTTAAAACTCTCTTTCTCTCAAGTCTCAACTCTTTATCTGCAGATTTTGGAAATACTTTTTTACTCATTTTGACGATAGTCATTGAATTCTGTAAGCTTCCAGAGAATTAAAGTGATTCCTCCACTTGAAGAAGCTTTGGAGGCACCTGGTGTTTGTGTATTTCCAGATGGGTACTGCTGCCACTCAGTACCCATTTGGAATCACTGCACATTCCTCTGGTAAATTTGGTCGCAATCTGGAAACTCGGGGCTGTAATTTCCCTTGTAAAGTCGAATTATCCGGAATTAACTTGTGCCCACCTCATGCTTCCATTACTAGTTCCAAGGTAAGTGGAAAAGGTTTCTCCTTTTTTATGTTTTTACGTTGTACGGATTGGTGGGATATTATGTTGCCGGGATAAAGACACAGTTTTTAGCAGTTTTTTTACTGGACCGTTGGAAGCTAGATGCCACCGGTGGAAAAAGTCTTCTTTTCTATTTGCTCTTCTATTCTTTTGTTTTGGATTTGTTTGCTCGCTTTATCAATGCTACTCTAGTTACCTTTTCCTATTAACTATGGGGAGTTCAACTACTTGATACTTGTCAAGTGACTATCTCAACCAAAAGCTTAAGCTGATGGTTGAAGCCCCATGATTGGTTTTGGGCTTATTATTCTAACACCTTCCCTCAAGTGAAAGCCCTTTGGGCTTGAAACTTGGACAGGCCCGTCCATACCTTGTGCTTTTTAATTCAACAAGGAGGGAGGCGTGGGGATTCGAACACGCGACCGTTTGGTCATTATGGCTCCGCTACCATGTCAAGTGACTATCTCAACCAAAAGCTTAAGCTGATGGTTGAAGCCTCATGATTAGTTTTGGGCTTATTATTCTAACAATACTTGATAGCATTTAATTTAATGACCATTTTCCTTAATGGTAGAGTTCTTTATGACGCGTCTAATTATGCAACTTAGGAACATTTTGTTAAGTTAAGAATTATGATCATATCTTGCATTTGTATAATGTTATATTCTCCTTAATTCTTTCGGCCAATGCTACTCATGTAGACTTAAGAAATAAGCGTAGCCGCTTCTCTGCTGCTGTTGTCCTTTTGTGAGGGAATAATGCAAAATGCTGTTTTCTGGGGAAGAGAGATGCGAGATTGTAGCCTTTACCTCTCTCACTGTTGGGATTTACTTTCTTTTGCCGGCAATATATCGCTTCTTAGGTGACCCCATTGCACATTTCAAGTTGATGTTCCGGATGCCCGCCATTTGTGTATGATGTAATAGTCTGAAATTATACAAAGGTCTATTTTGAAGTTATAAATGATTGTATATTTTCTTGGTTTAGGGATTTAGTACTCGAATATGTTCTCTACCTGATATTGATGACATCTTCTGGGAGAAAGCCAGTACACCAATACTTGATGTGGTTGAAAAGCCTATCCACTTGAAGAATTTGACACTGAAGGTTAGTTTACGAGCTATCTGTTCTTTACCTGGGCATGTTTCACTCTAAAGTTAATAGGTTCTGTACTAAAAAGGGCTATGCAGGAACTTAAACAATTAGCTGAGGAGATACGATCGGAATTGTCTTCTACAATGTTGAAGACACATAAATCCTTCAAAGCCAGTTTGGCATCAGTTGAACTAACTATTGCCATCCACCATGTTTTTCATGCTCCAGTGGACAAGATTTTGTGGGATGCTGGGGAACAGGTAAGACCTGAAACGATACCCTTTTGTTGATAGGGTTGGCCTGGGATTATTATATTCCTGAACAGAGCAAGATGAATCTAAAGCCTAACTCAAAGCATGCGGTCAACCATCTTTTCATTAGTTAATGTTTTAGCTGATATCTCTATCTCTGCTTAATTAGCTGTTTATTCTTTTTTTCAGACATATGTACATAAAATCCTCACAGGAAGGCGGTTCCTTATGCATACATTGAGACAGAAGAACGGTCTGTCTGGCTTTACATCTAGGTCCGAGAGTGAATATGATCCTTTTGGGGCCGGGCATGGGTGCAACAGTGTTTCAGCTGGACTTGGTACTTTTTTATCTCGATCTAATGCTTATTTCAGCTTTGACATCTGCTGTTTGTATTTTCATAAATATAAACACAACATAGAGTTTGTTAATTCAGTCTTGTTTTTACTCCCAATGATTTTGAACTGAACTGAATATATAAATTGATTGACTTCCTATTGTGCTTTTTAGTATGAAATAGTAGTAACTGGTAAGTGCAGTATCCTCATTTTTTTTCATACAAGTGAAATTTGGAAAATCAAACAAATGATTTCTAATTAGGTATGGCAATCGCACGTGATATTAAGGGAAAGCGAGAACGTGTGGTTACAGTGATCAGCAATGGGACAACTCTAGCTGGTCAGGTCTATGAAGCCATGAGCAATGCAGGCTATCTGGACTCAAATATGATTGTTATTTTGAATGACAGCCGTCACTCTTTACACCCAAAGATTGATGAGGGTTCCAAGACTTCGATCAATGCTCTATCTAGTACCCTAAGCAAGATCCAGTCAAGTAAATCATTTCGAAAGCTTAGAGAAGTTGCAAAGGTATGTTCTAGTAGTCTTTTTCCCATCTGCTTCAAGAAGCATCTTTTTAGATTCTTGTCCTTCAAGATTTCAGAAAGATGATTTTGGTTTGCTGATAGAGCCATTGGGCTTCAAGTGGATGGTTGTTCTCCCTATCTTAAATATCGCTTCCCATCAATCCTAATATTTGAACTTGATGAGCCAAACCGGAATCCGGAGCCTTAAGACTCTTAACCTGTAGGTTGTTCTCCTTGGATGAAAGCAGAAACATTTGAAATTGAATAATCTAGTTGCGGGTTTGATGTTATTATGTTGATCTGCTGCAGGAAGGAAAGTTTCTTTTTGATAAAATACACAACGGAAATTTTGTGCCTTGTCAACTGATTGGATGTGTTTGTGGTACTTTTACTACTGCTATATTGAACCTATTAATTTTAACTTTTTATATATATACATACTTTTTAGGGTGTTACCAAGAGGATTGGCATGGGTATGCATGAATTTGCTGCCAAAGTTGATGAGTATGCACGTGGTATGATGGGTCCACCAGGCTCAACTCTCTTTGAAGAACTTGGTTTGTATTATATAGGCCCTGTTGACGGACACAATGTTGAAGACCTAGTTTGTGTGCTACAAGAAGTGGCATCTCTGGATACAATGGGTCCAGTTTTGGTGCATGTAATGACAACAGAAGATAAAGGAGCAGAAGTGAAGCAACAGACTGATGCAACAGAGAACCAGCAAGAAGGCATGTGCAATAGTTAAACTTACCTTGCTAGCTTTTTTTTTTTGCAATATTCAAGTTCATTGAGGTGTGCAATCCCGAACTTGACCAACCACAGTTCTATTTAGACATGACCACTCAGGCTTATACTGTCTGGATGTCTGGACCTCCATTTTTCCTCAAAATAATTCCTTATCAAGGAAACGAAATAATGGATTTCTACTTAGTCACCAAATAATAGACTATGAATTTTAATTTTTCAGGCAACAAACTATCAATATATTCAAAATAATGCAGGAGTAAGTGCTGAGCTAGATTTAGATACGTATAATTGAGATGGCTAGAATCATTAGCTTGATTGGAGTTTGGACTGAGCTTGATGTGTGGTTTCAGTTTTTAGTTTGTCTTGCTGTTCAATTTGAAATTCTTACATGATACATCTTGGCTGAGCGCCAGAGAACATTTTACTCTGATTTTGTCTTTTTGTTCAATAAGCAAAGGTGTATAACTCATAACTTTTACATTTATCTTTTCCAAGCTTATGTCATTCTTTCATAGAAGAAATCTCATATCTTCTTTGTTGTTTCTGCAGGTTCATCCAACTCTGATCCCGTGCTCTATAATTCTCTGGCACGAACATACAGTGATTGCTTTGTGGAGGCTTTAGTTATGGAGGCTGAGAAAGACAAAGATATCGTGACTGTTCATGCTGGAATGCAGATGGAACACTCATTTCAACTGTTTCAAGAAAGATTTCCTGACAAGTTTTTTGATGTGGGGATGGCTGAGCAACATGCTGTTACATTTTCCGCTGGTTTGGCATGTGGCGGATTGAAGCCATTTTGCATAATTCCTTCTACATTTTTACAGAGAGCATACGACCAGGTTCTCTCTCCCTCTCTCTCTGTTCCCTTTTTTATCAATTAAACATGGGTATAGGTTCAGAAAATGAATCGAACTGTGGAATTGGAAATGAAATTATTCAATTCAATTGCTTGAATTATTCACAAACAGCATTATGTGGGGCTGGTTGGGGAAAAAAATTCAGAATGTATGCATGTGCATATTTCAGAAAACAAAAAGTGTCTATCTTCTAAAATGCCTCTCATTGTGGCTGGTTCAGGTTGTCCATGATGTAGATCGCCAGAAGCTCCCAGTTCGTTTTGTCATTACAAGTGCAGGACTGGTAGGATCTGATGGTCCTGTCCAGTGTGGGGCATTTGATATAACATTCATGTCATGCTTACCAAACATGATTGTTATGGCGCCATCTGATGAGCATGCGCTTGTAGACATGGTGGCTACTGCAGCCCAGATTGATGATCGTCCGGTCTGCTTTCGGTTTCCTAGGGGTGCTGTAGTTGGGTCAGATCATTATTTGTGTAGAGGGATTCCAATTGAGGTGACCTTCTTATCTTGGTTTATGTATTTACTTTCTGATTCAGCATGGCTGAAAATCCTCGATTAACAATGTGTCCTTTCTTGTGATAGAAATTGTTTAATGCTGAGACTTGATGATTTGCTCTTCTCACTGTCATCCCTTCCCCTTTCTTTGCTGCTGCTTCTCGCATGCTTATTGTTAAAATACTTGCATTTCATTTGTACCCTCCCAAGATGCTGGATATTATTTTGGACAGAATTCTAGAGCCTTTGAAAGTGTTCATTTATTTGCTTCCTATCTTTGGCATTTCTCACATAATCTTCATTCTTTTCTCCAACCATGCATGAGTTTTAGCACTTCTTTTTGCAGCTGCTGATTCTCCAACTTCCCCCAAATTTGTTTTGCACTTTGATGTGGTAATTTGCTATGCAAAGGTCATCATTGACTTTTTCCTCTGGTTTGACTATTGTTTGGCTCGGAGCAGATTGGAAGGGGAGAAATTCGAGTAGAGGGTAAAGATGTTGCTTTGCTTGGGTATGGAGCCATGGTGCAGAACTGCCTAAGAGCTCGAGCACTGCTTCTGAAGCTTGGCATTTCGGTAA
Source organism: Turnera subulata (assembly GCA_028386065.3). Taxonomy (NCBI): domain Eukaryota; kingdom Viridiplantae; phylum Streptophyta; class Magnoliopsida; order Malpighiales; family Passifloraceae; genus Turnera; species Turnera subulata. The sequence continues at coordinate 236,344 of JAKUCV010006623.1, read as the reverse complement.
CTGTTGCTGATGCGAGATTCTGCAAGCCACTAGACATGAAGCTTGTCAGACAGTTATGTGAAAATCATTCCTTTCTGGTTACGGTTGAGGAAGGTTCTGTTGGGGGATTTGGTTCCCATGTTGCTCAATTCATTGCACTTGATGGACAGCTTGATGGGAGAGTCAAGGTAAAGCATTCTATTCTATATGACATGCGTTCGGTTGCTTTCCAAACACAAAGATACACACACAGGCACATCTTTATGGAGTGCTATCACTTGCTTATATGTTGATTAGATTAAATCAAATGAGGATATCTACATAATGCCACTGCCTCTTCTCTAGAATGAGAGATTGTATGGTACCCTTTCCATCCTAATTCTAATCTTCCGAATGCAGTGGCGACCAATGGTTTTACCAGACAACTATATTGAACAGGCATTACCCACTGAGCAGCTTGCTATTGCTGGCCTCACAGGACATCATATCGCTGCAACAGTTCTAAGACTGCTCGGTCGCACTCGTGAAGCCCTGCTTCTGATGTGCTAAGAGCTTTCAAAGTATATAAAATTTTTGTCCCGGCTCCCTGTGATTGTTGCCTAAAGAAAACAGAATCAAGCTAGCCACCCAAAAGATAGAAACACCAATGTGGCCTAGGCAATTCAGATCATTCATGTCAGTTCCTCTGACCAAATGTCTCACCAGAAAATGTGTGATTTCACATGACATGTTGCTAACCGATGTAGATAACTGAAATCTGATTGAAAAATGTACATGTATGTAAGGTTAAGAGCATAAATACTGTATCTAAGATGTCATCTTTCCCCGTGTGCAATTTCCTTTCTTAAGCAAATCATATCTATCACGTAACTACGTTAGGCTAGGGACAGAGACGCATAATAAATATATTAGCTGAGTTCTCTGTTTCAAATCTGATCAAATCTAATATTCGGTGTTTTGTTATAAGGTTCGTGCACTCATGTGACAACATGATGGCCGCATTCATTCATAGTCAACCCAATTAAACGCCAAAAATAAGTCTTAATTAAACAGAAAGAAAGAAAAATTCTTTAATTAAATAGTAAGAACCAAAACAGTAATGAAGTGTTTATTATTTAATGCAGAATTTTAAGCTGCTATTTTCATGACTCTGGTCACTTATACGTCTTTTTGTACCATACGAAATGGTTTTGAAGTCTGTTATGCTTCATAGCTGACTTGATTCAACGTCCAGGCAAATGGTATGCCAGAATAGAAAATAATCGAACCCTTAACCCTCCTAAAATGGAGGTTCAACAGGTTGGTTATTTATGCATTGTAATTAAGATTTTTGACAACTCTTAATTCTCTCAATATAAACAACCCCGTATACAATGGAAATAAATATTTACAAAAAGAGAAGCAAAGCAACTCCTAGATTGTCGATTCGCATAATAATTAATAATAATAATAATAATAATAATAATAATAATAATAATAATTTCTGTGTCTAATTAATTCCACAATTAAAATTCAAAGCAAGGACGTGCCTTGTTTGAGGAATTAGGACACACAATCACTCCATTTTTGTGTTACGGGTCCCTCTTTGTAGCTAACTCCATTGTTGACCCAACATTCCTTGGCCGAGTTTGTAATTACAGCATCCCGAAGAACAAAACACGCCACATAAAAAAAAAAAAAAAAAACATAAAAAAATTGACCAAACCCAAGACCTAGGCAAACCCTTACTACGTGGGGGACCCGCAGTTTAGACTGGGTCACCAACACAAAAAAAGACCCACTTCGTTAGTTAGTTGTGTTTTTGTATTTGTAGCATTTGTCCGCATCACTCTCCTCTCTCGTCATTTGCATTAGGACACACACACACACAGGCAGAGAAAGCAAAAAAAGCTTCTTCTTCTTCTTCTTCTCTTCTTCTCTCTTGGTGTTTAGGATTGATAGATTCATTTTTTTAAGCCTACCGTTTTTGGGTCTGTGTCATCTCCGTTCTTCTCTTCAGCAGTAGAGAAATTCCCACTTTCTTCTCTTCTCTTCTCTTTTCTTTTTGATCACTACTCCACATTTCTTTTAAGGTGAGGTTTATTCATGTTTGGTGACAACACTCTTATTGCAATATAGTGTTTTGCTTTCGTGAGATTTTCTTTTCTTTTTCTTCTAGTCGTCCTATGCGTATGTTTCCTACGTGGTTGGGATTGGGTTTGCGTCTGTTGGATTTGCTCATTCTTGTTGCGTGGCCTTGGTAGCGAGTAGGCAGAAATGTTTACGTGCATGGAAGCAATGAAAATGCTTGGTCTGTTGGTTGTTGCGTTTGGGATGGTGACGATGGTGATGGATTTATGCAAAGTGAATTTATGCAGAAAAGATTTGGTGACTTTTTGCCAGTTTTTAATGCACCAAGTACTATATCTATATATATCTTGGAAATTGTCGTTTTCTTTCTTTCTTGTTCTTTTTCGATGTACTACTTTTTACGCGCATGTGAGTTTCTGCTTCTCTTTCTTTCTTTTTGGTGAACGAGTGAGTAATAAAGTTGAAGGATTTTGTTGACGCATGCATGGATTTACTTCTCTGGCAATATTAATGTGGCAGGTTAAAACACCATTCGCGTGGTTTTCTATTTTCGTTAGAGCATTTGCACGATATATAACTAATCAAGTCCCTATGAATGGATGCCATCTTCTAGTTTGTTACTATCACATGTCATCATGTTAGTCTTTCATGAATACATTTATAGCTAGAGGGCTGCACAAGAATATTGAAAAGCATTAGCTTATTGTATTATAACTAGCTAGTTCAAGAAATCTAACCATCTTGGTTTTCCTGCATCAGGAATGGACGACATCAAGTCTCCATTCAAGGGAATAATCAAAGATTTGAAAGGACGAAAGGCATACTACAAGGATGATTGGGCCATCTCAGTTGCCTCAGGCTTTAGGTACTAACTAAGACCATACAATTTGTAATTCCAATTTGTATGTCATTTAATTAGTATTGCAGATTGAGGTCATCTCATTTTTCTAATTCCAATTTGTTTTAAATTGTCTCAGGCTACTGGCTCCAACTTGTTATATTTTCTTTGCCTCTGCACTTCCTGTTATTGCTTTTGGAGAGCAATTAACTAGAGACACAGGTAATGTATTGTTGAAAGTTGCTTCCTGAAATCCAAACAATCACAGCTAATAGAATGCTAGTGTCCAGGATCATAGAATATGCACTCTGTGCTTTAAGATTGTTTCAACCATATTATGTATGAATCAGGTTGAAGATTGTGTTCATATTTTTGTTAGATGGAAGCTTGAGTACAGTGGAAACCTTGGCTTCAACTGCTATTTGTGGAATAATCCACGCAATTTTTGGAGGACAGCCACTGTTGATTTTAGGAGTGGCTGAACCAACAGTCATAATGTATACTTATTTGTACCATTTCTGCAAAGACCGACCAGAATTGGGGAAGGAATTGTTCTTGGCCTGGGCTGCCTGGTAAGGGAATTTATCAGCTATTTGTGCTGGGTTTATTTAGAAAAAAAAAAAAAAAACTTCCTCAAGCTTGATGGCTTTTACCATTTTTCTACAGGGTCTGTGTCTGGACAGCGCTCTTGCTTTGCCTTCTAGCAATATTTAACGCTGGCAACGTCATTACTAAGTTTACAAGGGTTGCAGGCGAGATGTTTGGCATGTTGATTGCAGTTCTTTTCATTCAAGAGGCTATTAGGGTATGCCTGGTCTATCAAGTGACTTTTCTGAATGTGTTTAGCTCTTGATTTACCTATTGCCTTCAGTTGGCTGACCTTGTTTTAACACTTAAACCACAGGGAGTGGTCAGCGAATTCAGTATTCCCAAAGGTGAAGATCCAAAATCAGAAGAATACCAATTCCAATGGCTATATACAAATGGGTTGCTTGCTGTTATTTTTGCATTTGGTGTGTTATTCACTTCCCTTAAGAGCAGAGAGGCAAGAACATGGAGATATGGCACAGGTAGACAATCTGAATTTTTATGATTTGAGATTTCGTGAAAAATAATGTAGAAAGAAAGAAAATAATGACACTTGGAGATTAACTCAATTCCCTCTTCTTTTCATTGAATTAATTTGCAGGGGGGCTCCGAGCTTTTACTGCAGACTATGGGGTTCCCCTAATGATCTTGTTATGGTCAGCAATGGCGTACAGTAAGCCGAAAAAGGTTCCTTCTGGGGTTCCCAGAAGGATATTTTGTCCTCTCCCTTGGGATTCTGAATCATTGGATCACTGGTCTGTAATGAAGGTAGGCATTTTTTATGAATTAATCTTTCTCTTAGATAATCTCCTTTCAAGGATTTCATATCTGCATTTGAATTCTTGGCCTGGTGGTACTTTTAATAAAGCTGAAATTCTTGAGTTGATGATACTCTTGTGACTCTGACTTATTTGAAAGACTTCAAAAAGTTGTGGTTTAATGTTAGCAACTGATGTTTTTTTTTCCCTCCTGAAATCAAACTGCAGGATATGGGGAAGGTTCCAGTGGTTTATGTCTTTGCTGCCCTGGTACCTGCCACTATGATAGCAGGTCTATACTTTTTTGACCACAGTGTAGCTTCACAAATGGCACAGCAGGGGGAGTTTAACCTCAAAAAACCATCTGCTTACCATTATGATATCCTTTTACTTGGAATTATGGTAAATGACTTGTTCATAAGTCATCTTTTGTTATACTTCTTTCTTATCCAGAATTCTCTACTGTAGCTTTTCATAATTATTGGCTTACATGTTCTTGTTTCTATAGACTTTGATCTGTGGGTTGCTTGGGCTCCCTCCTTCAAATGGCGTCCTACCCCAATCCCCTATGCACACCATGAGTCTTGCAACTCTCAGAAAACAGGTGCGGTGCAACTGTGAAAGAAAATTTTATCTTGTTACTTTTCAGTAGGAATATCTTTTGGTTGCGGTTCTTAATTGGTATGAGCATATTTGCAGCTGATCCGGAAGAAAATGGTGAAGACTGCCAAGGAATGTATCTCTAGAAAAGCAAGCAAGTCAGAAATTTATGGAACAATGCAGGCTGTATTCCTAGAAATGGATGCAACTCCTCCTGTTAGTGCCTTAGGCCTATCACATTTAACTTGCAAGTGTTTGTGAATATGTTGGTATTGAAAGCACGTTCTTATCATAGATGAAATAATCTCACTGCAGAATCCTGCAGTTCACAAGGAGTTGCAGGACTTGAAGGAGGCTGTAATGAAAGATAATGGTGGCGATGATCCCAAGGACAAATTCGATCCCGAGAAACACATTGATGCTTACTTGCCTGTAAGAGTTAAAGAACAGAGGATTAGCAATCTGTTACAATCAATCCTGGTGGGTGTAGCCGTTTTTGCTGTGCCTATAATAAAGAAGATACCTACCTCAGTTCTCTGGGGATACTTTGCCTACATGGCCATTGATAGTCTCCCAGGGAATCAGTTCTGGGACAGGATGCTGCTGCTTTTTGTCACCCCTAGCCGGCGTTACAAGTAAGTCTCACACTAATGGAGGAGCATCTATAACATGATTTGTGAGGTTGCTTGACTACATTAGAAACATATCAGAATTCATTGGTTCCTAACATACTAGTTTTTCTTATGCTACTTTTCCCACCATATCAGCAGAATTGATTATGTTAAACAACAGTTCACTTTTCCCATTAAGGTGTTCAAATTTTTCAGAAATGTCATCATATATGTCATGAGTTGTGTAATGTGGTTAGTCATCTACAATCCACAAATTATAGCCAGCCTAATTCCTTTTCTTTACATGTTTCCGGCAGAGTCCTTGAAAGTGGTCACGCATCATTCGTGGAGAAAGTGCCATACAAGCAAATTGCTTTCTTTACACTTTTCCAATTTGTGTACTTTTTGATTTGTTTTGGGATTACATGGATACCTATAGCTGGGATTTTGTTCCCTCTACCTTTCTTCCTTCTCATTGGCATAAGGCAGCACATCCTTCCCAAGTTTTTCAGTCCCATTCATCTTCAAGAACTAGACGCTGCAGAGTACGAAGAGATTGTAGGAGCTCCACAACGAAGCCAAAGTCTTGCTGCCAGGGTAATACTTATATTCCTTTGTTTCTAATCCAAAACTCTATTGGCCATTCTAGGTACCGTCGTCGGTAATTTAGGTCCACAATAGAGCTTTCTACCTTTTTGTGGGTGTTCTAGTTCATGGCTGACCATATTGTGTGTCCATATAATGTTTCTTGGTACCCATCTTTATATAGATACACATGCTTGACTTGTTGCAGGACGGACAGACCACTGAACTAGAGGGTCATGAGAATGGTGAAGATGATTTCTATGACGCTGAGCTTCTTGATGAGATGACAACCCACAGAGGCGAGTTGAAGCATAGAACTTTAAGCTACCGTGAAGACAGATTGTAGCAGGTACCATATAAAAATACCTCATTTGGTGTTGATCGTAACTTGTTTCATATATGCATGTTTATGATACTACATGGCGTGTTTGACAGGTCTCCCCACAAAAAGATGTTGTGATATGAAAAGAGATGAATCTTGTCTGATGGATTGTTGGTGATACAAAAACCAAAGGAAAACAGGAAAAAAAAAAAAAGAAGAATCCTTTCACTCAAAGAGCGTTGAAGATTCACCTGCAGACGATATGAGGCAAAAGGATTGAGTTCAAAAGGAAGGAAAGCATCTCTAGTAGATACATAAGGATACATATATTTTATTCATGTTTTCCCCACTGTGGGAAATATAGGAATTTATTGGATTAATAAGTACGTTAGGGAATTGAGAAGGAACCACAAGGAGGGAATTTTTTCTTTTTTTGGGTGGGGAGTGTTTGAGGAGGAGGGAATTTCAATGTCGTTCATGATATTCTTTTATTTGTTTTTCCCAATTTTCCTTGTTACATTCATTAAGATTTTGTTTTTTATATATTTTTTTAAATAGAAATTTAGAAGAAAAAAGGGAAAAAAATTAAGAGTCATTCTAACTAGATTACGGTTGACATGCAATAATTATTATTAAAAAAATACTCTTCAAGATTAAAAAATTCTTTATTTTTTTCTGGCACACAGAAATCTATTAAGGAAAAGGTTAACGGTTATTCTAAGTTATATAATTGGAGAAACACCATATAATATAACTCCCCAAATTCCCAAACAAACCATAGAATTAACCTTGCTAAAAGATCACTGTTATTGTCATTAAGATCACTTTTCAAAATCTTCATATAGGTTCTCTGAAATTATAAGTGATCACTCCTAATTTTTAAAATTTCTCATTTCAGTTCAATAAAGTTAAATATTTTATTTATGTTATTTTACTACTTTTAATTAAATTTTAGTGTTAGATATACATTGGTTTCAAAATTTTGAAAAGTAATAATTTATTTTTTTCGTAGATCTTAAAAAATTCATAATAATCTTTCATGCCCAAGTTTAAAAAAAGGACGTTGGGCTAAGAGATTTGTTTATGAGCCATTGGGTCAAACATTGGGCCCGATTAAGTAATGTTTATTTGGTTTTAAATTTTCGGTTGGGCTTTCTTTTTACATACAAAGCCTGAGTTTTTTTGTTCGCCCAGCCAATCCTCCTTTTTTTTTTATTAGAACTTTAAAATAGCATGTTTTTTTTTTTTAACATCTAAAATAGTATGTTACACTGTTACAGCTATCTTTATGAAACGGCGTGTTTCATTTTTTTAGGGGAAATGTCATGCAAAAAAAAAATGTTTTTAAGGGAAATAGAAGACTTTAATTGACTTGGCCCAAAGCGTGTTCCATCCATTCTTTCACTAAAATATACTTTCACTTATGATACACTTCAAGTCTTCAACTATGAGAAATAAGTAATTTCCTTTTTACAATCATATACTTTCACTTGTTTCTCTTTCCGGGTTAAACACCTTTTATATACTTAGAGTTTTCCTTTTGTCCCGATCATATACTCCAGAGTTTTTGTGTCCCTTTTATATATCCCAAATTTCAATTTTTGTTCCTTTTGTGTACCTCGAGCAGCCCAAGCAATGACATAGCCATCTACCCGAATCCATTTGACATGTGTTGCAATTCTATTGGCACTAAATGGATAAAAATGTGAGTCCCACCTTATTTCTCATATATTCTAGTTTGCATGTCCTACAAAAATTTCCATATGGCACCAATGATATTATGCCACGTGTCAAGTGGATCCGGGCAAATGGTCATGTCATCAATCGGGCTGCCCGAAGTACACAACAAAATGGACAATAATTGAAACTCGGAGTACATAAAAAGAACACAAAAACTCGGTAAACAATCAGAATAAAAGAGAAAGTCCAAGTATATAAAAGGTGCTAATTCTTCTTCTTCCTCCTACTTTTATTTTCCTCCTTTCTCCTCTAGATATGTAGTTGTTATTCCTTGTGGATGTTTGTTTATCTCATCCAAAAGAGACAAATGAGTAACTTGAAGGTTTATTAAAAAAGATCAATCGTAAAAAAGGATTGGTGGAGAGTTTCTTGGGGTTGTTAATCTCTTGGGTTAAGCACCTTTTTGGGTCCTCGGGTTTCGCGTTTGTCCTATTCCTATACCCGCGAGTTTTGCTGTCCCTTTTAGGTACCCCGGGTTTCAATTTTTGGCTCTTTTCTATACCTCGGGCAGCCCGGCCGATGACGTGGCCAGTTGCCCGGGCAGATCCGACACGTGTCACTCTCCCATTGGTCCACGTCGGAAAAAAGTGGGGCCCACCTTATCCCTCAGATTTTTTTTCCGAAAATTCGAAAATTCTTTTTCTTAATTTTTAAAGTCCTTACCGGCTGGTTGGACCGATTTTTTACCAGCTCGCCTCGCCATACCAGCTCGGTTTGTATTAAAAGAAACGGGCTGGAAAAGAAGATTTTTTTTAAAAGAAGAAAACCAAAATTAAGGAAGAAAATTTAAAAATTAACAACAACATTAGTAAGCCAAGAACCTCAAAACCACCCTCCTCCCTAGATTAGGACAGAGGCCGGGGCAGAGGCAACAATTGGTGCAAAATCTGGCCGTTGTTCCTCGTAATGAAGGGATGACCCAACAGCTGTTGCGCCGTCCATCTCCTGGCGGGCTCCCTCTGGAGGCAGCAGGTGATGAAATGCCAGAAGTCCGGGGAGGCCGCGACGGGGGCCTCCGGCGGCTGCGATATACAAATGGCGCACATCAGGCTGGCCCAATCCCCCTGCCTCCCGACGACGAGGGGGAAGCGGCCGAGGTAGAACTCGAGGATGCTAACCCCGAGGCTCCATATGTCGTCGGCGTAGCCGTCGTATTGGCCGTGGTTGAGGTTGGTGTTTACCGCTCGGGGCTCATGTAGGCGATGGTGCCGACGGAGGAGTTGCAGGGGTCCATGGTCTGGGAGAGGATGCGGCTGACGCCGAAGTCGGCGATTTTGACGTTCTTCTTGGAGTTGATGAGGAGGTTGGAGGGCTTGATGTCGCGGTGGACGAGCGGCCGTGGAGGTAGGCGATGCCCCGGAGGATTTGGCAGGTGAGGTCGGAGAGGGAGGGCTCGCTAGGGATGTGGGTCCCTTCCAGCGACCCGCCGTCCATATACTCGAGGAGGACCTGGATCTCGCCGTTGTGGTCCGACATGTCGTGGCACTTGACGACGTTGGTGTGGTTGACGTCCCTGCGGTGGTGAATGTCACTATTCAAAGGGGATTATAAGTTTTTTTTTATTTTTATGCTCTGTTTGGAAAGTTTAAATAAATATTTCTAGAAATTAATATTTAGAAAAAGATAAAAAGTTAGGTTGGGGAAATGAATTGAGGGGAGAAGAGGGAATTAAGGGTATTGAAATTGGGGGAATTTTGAATTGGGGAAATGGTTCCACCCGATTTCTTTTAATACAAACCGAGCTGATATGGCGAGGCGAACCGGTAAAAAATCGGTCCAACCAGCCGGTAAGGACTTTAAAAATTAAGAAAAAGAATTTTTGAATTTTCGGAAAAAAAATCTGAGGGATAAGGTGGGCCCCACTTTTTTCCGACGTGGACCAATGGGAGAGTGACACGTGTCGGATCTGCCCGGGCAACTGGCCACGTCATCGGCCGGGCTGCCCGAGGTATAGAAAAGAGCCAAAAATTGAAACCCAGGGTACCTAAAAGGGACAGCAAAACTCGCGGGTATAGGAATAGGACAAACGCGAAACCCGAGGACCCAAAAAGGTGCTTAACCCTTAATCTCTTCTCAAAATCCACCATTCAACATCTCAAAGAGACATTATTTTGTCCAATAAGCATTAGAAGGTTGGAGAAGAAAGTAAAAAAACATCAAGAAGCCACGCTTTTTTTTAAAGAACTGTTCTAGCAGAAATTTTGTATGTGAACTCATACCAAATCTCACAGCAAATCAAATATCTTTTTTGGCTAAGTGGCCGTTGCCACACCTTGTCCAAATATAAAAAGAAATTATCTATGTAACGCCCTGAATTTGCTGTAAGTAACTTCTATTGGGTTTTTGAAATTTTCAGAATTTTATTTCCAATTTTATCCTTGTAGAATTTTTGGGATTTTTGGTCAAGAAGATTATTATTATTATTATTATTATTAATTTATTTTTCCCTTGAAAATATTTTATTACTTTTGAAATTAATCCTTAGTCGGATTCCTTGAGAGTGATTGGAGTTCCGGGGTGAAACAAAGTGTGTATTGTTGATTTTATTAAAACTACGTAGTTTTGGTTTAAAGAAAGGAAGAGAAGAAAAAAAATTAATTAAAACCTAACCCCCCTAATCTGACGCGTTGACCAGAGGTAAGTTGACCGCGCCCAAGACCAAAACGACGTCGTTTTGGTCTTGGCCGGTTAAAACCCTGGTTTCTTTTCTTCTTTTCTTTTCCTTTTCTCTCCCTTCTCTTTTTCCTTCTTCTCTTCCGCCACCTCACCTCTCTCCCACGTCGTTTTGGTCTTGGCCGGTTAAAACCCTGGTTTTTTTTCTTCTTTTCTTTTCCTTTTCTCTCCCTTCTCTTTTTCCTTCTTCTCTTCCGCCACCTCACCTCTCTCCCACGTTCTCTTCCCAATTTTTTCTCACCTTTCTTCTCAACTTTTATCCCTCTCCACCTAACTGCCTCTTTCCACGAAATCCACACATCGCAGCCATCCTTCTTCTCTTTTCTCTTTGGGTTGCTGCGAGCAACCAACGCCTAGAGCTGTCGCCGTCGCTGCAAGTCGAAAGGAGAGGTTTTCGGTGCCTCTGCATTTCCGGTCGGTGCTGGATTTGGGTTCCGGTTTGGCTGTTGGTGGTGTCGGGTGCGGGTTGTTTTGGCAGAGGACAGTGGTTGGAGCTAGTGACTGAACTTGAGTGGTTTCAGTGGAGGATTCGGGTTCTTTGGTTTTAGGCTCAGACAAAACCATCCTAACGGGTAATGACCGAACATATCATCTTTTTTGCGTAACTTGGGTTGAGTTGCCTTGGTTATAACTATTCTGGATTTTTTTTTTTTGCTTGCTTGAATATGTAATAATTAATCAATTTTCAGCATGCTTTGATCCCGATATGAAACTGGTCGGTAAGTTGTTTATATCCTGTTCATGAACTGATTGTTTAGTTAATAGAACATGTGTCCATATATTGGTCTATGTAAGTTAAACCACAACACGTGGGTTTCTACCTCTCAAAGTTTATTGCTGATAATCAAACCTTGGTGAATCAATGATGACATGTTGTCGATTTCCACCTAGTCATGGTAGTGCGTGTCATATGGGTTGCTAATTTGTTAGCTTTTAAAGCAATGCATTACTTATGATTGGGAGTTCATGAGTATAAATGGTTGTTGGGGAATTTGATTGATAGTTGATCATCATGTTGTATTTTGATGGTAGGTGGCATTATGGATTCGCGTTGTGGAATATTAAACATGCTAATTGGTGGACTGATTTCTTAAGTAGTTTCCAGGTTTTTAATGAGGTTATTAAATCTTTGATTGAAGGTCCATGGTAAGTTACGATTTTGGTTTGGGTCTGATTCAAAATAAATTGGTAATAGCCTAGTGGGTAAGGTTTTACATCTATTACAGAACACTTTTAGGTTTTCATATAGTTTTTATAAAAAGGTTCCTTAAGGAGAGTGATATAATTAATGTTCTTGGTCCTGGGAGAATTAAACCTTATGTGTAAATTATCAAATATAAAATATGAATGTATGTTGAGCTTCTAGTGTATGCTCGGAAGTGGAGCTAATAGGCTGGTCTATTATACTAAAATCTTATGCCTTAGTTTTTAATACGGAACTCAGTTTGCATATGATTAATCTTAAGTGGACTTTTGGTCCCGGGCTAAGATTATAAGATTGGACGGGCTTAGACCCATGATTTGTTTTAATCGGGCTTAAGGAGTAAAGATGATTTGTTGTTAAGTCACGGCTGTGACATGCATTTATCATGTTTTTATGTGGACCTTATGTGTGGTAGTTTTGTTATAAATATAGGATATGTTGAGGCTGAGCTAGGCTTCGGCTTCCGTGACGGTTAATATGGCCTAGGTGAGGATATATAAACCTTTGTATGCGTACTGCCTACATTACTCGGTTATTTGTTATGGATCATTAAGTGATAACATTTATTTGGCATTTAAAGTTGTATGCGTGTATGCCTGTTGTGTTGATGTTGTTGTTGCACGGTGTATCATGATGATGATATCTTTGTTATTGAGTGCCTGATTATGTGAACTATGAGCCTCTGTGATATAGTATGCCAGTTGAGCATGATATGTTGTTATGATTAAGAAATGATTATATGACTTTGTGGTTCGTGTGGTGACTAGAGGGCTGGAGGCCCGGATTTGAGAATAAGATATGAGATCCACACAACCCTGTTTGATCATAATGTATGGCACAACTCTTTAAGCATAATTGAAAATAACGAACTATAATAATTCTACTGTGGGGCTATTGACCGGTTGGTTCGAGCTGGAAGTGATACCCCTCGGGATTTCATGCGGGATAGCATGGTATATGCAGTTTAGCATATGGGTCTATGATGGCCGGTTCTACCTCCCTCTTTCTATATCTCCCTTTCTACCTCCCTCTTTCTCTCTGTCTGTCTCTCTCTCACTGATCGTATTAGGCCTTGCCCTGATTATATTTGGGCTTTAGCCCTGGTTGTCTCATGAGACGGGACCGAGCTCGACGCACACAGTAGAGGGCCCTAATAAAATATTAAACCCTAATAAAATATTCAATCCTAATAATGATAAAGCACAACCATAATAAGATTATTAAAGACAAGTGTTGGTTGTAGACTGATGATGAGTTTGTGTTGTGTATTGTGACCTGTCTGTGCACTTTACTTGCTACTGCCTGATATCGGTGTTATTGTGGTTGACTTGTATTGTATACGTTGGTTTATTTGTTATGGTGAGACAGTGGTTGGTCTCACCCCTCACATCTTTCTCAGGTTACCTGATCATCGGTCAGGAGTGCTTATCAGCGGGTGGCGGTGCTTTCCTCTCTTCGGGTCGGATCCATAGGATTGCATAACATCCATGATTGTATAATTGTACATTGATTATGTTGTTTGAAACGTATCCCGGGTAGAAAGGGCAATTTGGTCTTCATATGTTTTAATTAATTAAATTGGAAAATTTGGGATACGGGCGTTTCAATCTACTTCAAAGTAAGGATCAAGGCAAGTCACTGGAATATTGGTTTCATTCTCTTTAAACTTGCTTAAGTACTAATCAACCAAAGAGAGATCTTTTGAGCTTAGATTCTTGAAATCTTTGAAGGGTTTAGTTCTTCTTCATTGAGCTTTGTACCTTTGTGAAATCTTTGGGACTTGATTTTATTCACAAAAAGTGAGTCACTCTTTGGGTTGTTGAAAAATCATTCTTTGAGTAAGATTGGGTAGATTTGGCTTAAGAGGAATAGGTTTGAAGCTTGAACCATAGTAAAAATCTTTAGTTATAGATATGGGTTTAGCTTTTGTAAAAGTCTAGGTTAGAGAGATGAACCTTAGAAAAAACTATTGTAAAGATTTTAGCTTGATCATTTGAAAAAGCTAGGTTGTAATAGGTTAGGTTTCACAACGAAGAAATCATATAATATATTTGGCAAATGTCAAGGGGGACCTTGAGTAGTGGATGTAGCCTTAGAATTTAAGAAGAACTACTCTAAATCTTAGTATTCTTGATTATGTGTTTGTTGCCTTTAATTTTCGCCAAATTTGTTGATTTTTTTTTTCTAGTTCAACGGAATATTTTGACTGGAAACTCTAATTTAGGGAAAGGAATTTGCTGGAGACAACTAAACAATAACAACACGCAGAGGAATGAATTGTAGTCGCTCTATTTAGTGAATAAGTATTGATTATCTGACAAATTATAGAACTGAGGTGACAAAATCTTTTCCTATAGATTGATTGGAACCTGAGGGGAAACTTGAGGGTGAAACAAAGTGCAAGGTTGAGAAAATATGCAAATTCTTAAAGAAAAACAAAGCAGCTTGAGCTTTAGTAAAGGATCTTTGGTTGTGGGGAGAGCATGAATAAGTTAATAGCTGCTTTGTGGTTTGGGAATTGAGAACATATTTATAGATGCACCACGAATTAGATAAATGAAAAGAAACGGCGTAGGGAAAGAGGAAAAAATTGATAAGAGTTGACAGTTGAAGTCGAATTGAAACATAGAACTTTAAGCTACCATGAAGATAGATTGTAGCAGTTAACATATAAAAATACCTCATTTTGGTTTTGAGACTGTTCTTAACTTATTTCACATAGCATCAAAAAATGTTTATGATACAACATAGCGTGTTTGACTGGTCTCCCCATAAAAAGATATTGTGATATGGAAAGAGATAAATCTTATGTGATGGATTGTTGGTGACACAAAAACCAAAGGAAAAAAAAAAAATGGAATCCTTCCACTCGAAGAGCGTTGAAGATTCACCTCCTAGAGGATAGGAGGCAACAAAAATACTAAAAAAGAAGGAAGCATCTCCAATAGATATGTATAGATACATATATTTTATTTATTTTATTTGTGTTTCCCCACTTTGGGGAAAATAGAAATTTATTGGATTAATAAGTACGTTGGGGGATTGAGAAGGAATCACAGAGAGGGAAATTCTTTTTAGGGTAAGAGAAAGAGTGAATTTCAATGTCGTTCATGATAATCTTTTCTTTGTTTTTTCCAATTTTCCACGTTACATTCATTAAGATTTTTCTTTTTATATATTTTAAAAAGAATAATTAAGAAGAAAAAAATAAGATTTGACACTGATTCTAATTAGATTACATGTTGACATACAATAATTATACTTAAAAAACACTCGACAAGATTTAAAAATTCGTTATTTTTTCAGGCAAATAGTTAATCTCTTAAGGAAATGGCTATCCTAAAGTCGTTATGATAAACCAGTAGTCCAAGCATATAATTGCAGAAGCATCGGTACAGTTATTGGTCCTACATCAACAACAAGGAGTTATTTTTAAGGCAATGCATGGATGGAGGTGAGGTTGTCCCAAAACTCAAACCAATCCAAATTCACGTCAAGAATGCTGTTATTACCATGATATCGAAGTGTATACCCTAACCAAAGACGATACAGGTCTTCTTCAATATAAGGCGCAATGTTGTTTGAAGTAGACCATAAAGACAAGGCAGCATCATCAGCAATCGTCTGCTGCCCCAAAAATTGATTTTTGTCGGGTATAGGATGTCGCGGGATGAGAAAGTGTGTGTTTTTGTAGTTGTATTCCATCGTATAATTGTATAAAGTAGTTGACTATAAATTTATAAAGTGTAGGGTCCTCCTTCACATGTTTTAAAATTTTTTAAGTGTGAAATTCTGAAAATTTTCATCACATACCTTCCTAAATGCATCCCCATTGCAATTTTCATCCATTCCCCAATTGCAAGTGTGATCATCTTCATCCCAATCATCATGCAGCTCTAGCTTCTTCAACATATTTACCATCTATATTTTGACGATGGACATTAACTTGAAAATCAGAAAATTCGGTAAGCATATATTAAATAGACAAACAAATATTTTCCACCAAAAGTGCCAATATGAAATATCATAAGACTTTTTTATATATAAAAAAAATTGAAAACAAATGATAGATTGCTGATTGTGTTAAGAAAAAAAAAAGAGAGAAAAGAGTCGAACATCCGGAAATTTATGAGGTAACAAGGTTCTATTCAATCCATCAGTTTCACACAGAATCTATACCCACACAAGGATCACAGCGATGCGATGATGACATTGATGGAGTAGACAATAAGCTAAAAGGATTTTAATTTCCATTTTTTATCCATAATAACCCATCTTTCTAGAGTTTCCTTTTTTAATTCCTTGGAGGGGATAAATAATTATGTAATCAATAATTTTGGGAATTGTTTTCATGTGACCCTAATTGCTGGCAATGTTCATTATCAGAAAAGAAAAAAAAAATTGCTAACAATGATCGTGCTACTAATTGGTAATTTGGTATGTATACCAAGAAAAGACATTTTTTTAAAACTGCCTTAAAGGTATTAATTTTTTTTTCTCATTCGGTTATCCGGATCTCAAAAGGCATCCATTGATTTAGAAATTGGGAGAGCTACAATCAGATTAGATATCAACAACTCCGAGATATACTATGGTGCGCCTGTTGACTAAACTTTGGCTCGTTACAACATTTAGCAAAGTTCTTTTTTTTTTTTTTGTCAAAAGGGAGGCGCCAAGCCTATATTACATCAAGAATCAAGAACAAACCGGGGCCTGTAAACCTCTACAGATTCTTGCACAAGCAATGGTAAAACATTCTCGTGGAGGGGATTCAATAACCATGCAAGCAGTTAGGGATGGCAATTTTTTCGGGTCTACCCGATACCCACCCGAGACCCGCTTGTATGGGTAGGGTATTACCCAACTTTGACTGGGTAAAAAGAGGGTAGGGTAATATCCGGATCCGAGTTGACCGGGTCTGGATAGGGTCTGGGCATGGGTACGGGTCTAGGTTCTACCCTACCCGTTAGACCCGGCCCATTATAATACCCTAAAATCTATTATCCTTCTAGAAAAAATAAAGCTAACTTTCTTTTTTTTTTAATTCTCTTCACACTCGCTTTTTTGGGCGGCGCGAGAGCACTCTACAGTTGAAGCATCTCTCTCAATTCTCAAATTGTTTCCTCCTAATCCATTGGTGGTAACGGATAACTGGTAAGAAATCAAAATTAATTATTTCTTTATTTCTGATTGCTCTCCCTGCACGTTTTTTCTATTAGTTTTTTTTGGGTAATTGATATCTTTTTATTGAAAAAGTAACCTGCACTTGTTTATAGTGTTGATTGAATACTCAGACTAATTGAATTAGTATTCGTAAAAATTAAATATACTAGTTGTCATTCGTGGCGCCAGTGACTTGTAATTTTCATTCATGTGATGGCTTAGGAGCTTAACACCTGTGCTCGTTCGAAAAAAAAGAAAATACCTATGCTTGTTGGGATCCTGATAAAGAAGAGGACAAAGTTTAATGCTTGTTTTTTGGATTTTAAGTTTTAGTTGTGAATTGTTACACGCACTTTAAATTTTTGGTCTTGCTTTTCTATTTTTAAAATTCTTTTGCTTCAACCTTCAACATATTTCATGGATTATTTGTTAATTGGATTATTTTATTGGGTTCTTAATTTTTCCCTTTTTTATATAAATCTTAATTTTTACTTAACGGGTGTAACGACCCGGGTAAAATTTTTGAGATTTTACCGAGTCGTTTTAACTCTTACGACGGTAAAAGAAATTTTATCGTTGTAATTCGAGAATTCTACCGCACCGAATTTTCCGAAGTTATCGGGGGTAACCGAACTTCGTTTCGATCCCCGAGGATATACGAAGTTTCGGAGTATCCTCGTTAACCGAGCCTCGGAATTCGATTCCGAGGGTTACCTAGAACTTCCGAGAATTCTACACGGCTAACCGAGCTTCGGTTTCCAATTCCGAGAATTCCACGACGCTCAGAAGAATTAATCAGATTTTCCGAGCCTAAGTTGTATTTTCGGGGCCGGGATGAATTTCGGAAAGACGAAAATGCCCTTGTGGCGTAAACGGATCAAAGAATAAACGTGAGGGTATTTTAGTCTTTTTCCGAACCAATAATGCTGCCGACACCGAGTCGTAATTTTTCTCTCTCCCGTTTCTTTTTCTTTTCTTTTCTCATTTTTCTTTTTCTTTTCTTTTCTCATTTTTCTTTTTCTTTTCTTTTCTCATTTTTCTTTTTTCTTCTTTTCTTCCCTATCTTTTTCTTCTCCTTTTTCTTATCTCCTTCCCATTTTCTTTTTCTCCTCCACTCACCCACCGGCCACACCATCTTCTCCACCTTCTTCTTTTTAATCTTATCTTTTCTTCCACTTTCTCCCCACCTTCCACCATCTTCTCTCTTTCTTTTCGTTATTTTCTCCCCTCTTCACCGGTCCCTCCCTATTCCTCTGCACCCCTCTCGCTTTCTTCTTCCTCTCCCCTCACCGGAAACCCTCTCCCTTTCCTCTCTCAGTTGATCGAAGCCGCCGCCACCGGAGGTCCGTGCTCGAGTCGCCTCCGACTCTTTCCCCTGCTACCTCGACCTGGTCTGCCTCGATGCCGTGACCAACGATCCGCCGCCGCTCCTGTATGGCTGTGACGGTAAGACCCGACAGCGTTCTCCTCCTCCTCCTCCGCCTTTGACGCGTCGCCGGCCAGACGTCCTCCTCGACCTGCTGCTACCGACAGCCACGCACCTGCCCCTCCAATCCGCCGTCATCCTCCTCTGTTGCTGCAGAAGAGACGAAGCCGCCGCCGCTCCCCTTCGCACCGCCAAACGTCGCCGCCACACCCTTCCTTCCTCCCTTGAACTGCCGCCGGCGAAGCCAAGACTGGGTAAGTCTCTGGCCGCGCCTTCCTTTCTCCTCTTCGCTTCCTTTCTTTAAATTTCTCTTGGGTTGTATTTAATCGGGTTTTAATTAGTTGTTGTGGGTTCCTGCTCATTGTTTTTATGGTGAATGAAGGAAGCCATGTCGTTAATGGCACTTTTGTGGCTGTGGGTTGTGTTGTTCTGGATGGGGGACGTGGTGGTTTGGTGGAATTCCGGCCACCGGAGAGTAGCTGCAACCATGGTGGTGATGTTGGTGCTCGGATTGTGGCTTTGGTGGCGTGGGATTGGTGTGCTGTTCACTGATGAACAGTAACCGAGGGCTGCTATGGGCTGCTGTGAACAGTACTTGCCGGAATCCGGCGAGATTCCGATGTCTCGGGTGATTTTCCGGCGAGGTCTCGGGTATTTTCCAGTGAACCCGGGATCGAGTTTTTGGGTAATTATCGGACCCTTCGGACTTTTCATGAACATAAGCGGACTCGGGACTTTTATAACGGCGTTAGTAAACGAACGTTTAATTTATTTAAGCTAATATTAATTCTATGGATTATGAATTAATTTCATTTATGCCTTTTATTATGCTTTTAATTTAATTTTTCCGATTGGGCTAAAATAAAGGCCCATGGTATTATTTTTCTTCCGGTTTGTCGAATTTATGCTTTACTCGGACTAATTAAGATAAAAGGCTTAAGCATATATAATTACTCTATTACATTTACTTTTAATAACTAGAATGGTATTGGCTATATATATAGTTACACTTTTATAGCGTTATTTATATTTCCTTTGGGTAAAAATAATATTGGACATTACCTTATCTTAATTATTAATCTATTATAAGTATATGAATATATCGTATAATGTATTGCAGCTATTCTCACCGGCTTAGATATTGTTAGACTATATCCTTACTTAAACACTTATAGTTTTATGTATACATGTACTTATGATTATATATGTAGATATTTAATTATAAAAAATACAACTACAAATTCACACAGATATTTTATGCTATACATTGGCTACGTTAATTTCATATGGAGATAATTTTCATTGAACGAGTTATTATAGGATATACTATTTAAATAATATTACAACATAATTATCGCTTCCGATAGTATATAATTATTGTATATAAAAACATATAGGTATTTAGTATTTAATCGGGAATAGTATTATTTACGTCATATGGACTGTAAGTATTTAACGGGTCGTAACTTAATCTATCTACAAATATATTTTCCTAAATATACACTACATATAAGAGTACGTACATATGCTTTCTTGACATAAGTAGCCTAAGGGCCGAGATGTCGGCTTGGCCGCTCGGTTTTGGATTTAACCTATGTTGGACATGAATGGTATATCGGATGGANCTAATAACTCCTAACCGGCATCATGCATAATCATTTTGTTTGTGCATTATAAGTAATTACTGTTGTTATATTATAGGAATATCAAGGCTTAACTGGATGCCAGCCTTCGAGGAGTATCAGGTGAGGTTGCATATACGTCATTCCACCCGTGATAACCGGGATGGTTGGTCTTGGAACTACATAGGTTCCATTGCATCTTTTGGATTGTTGATGATAACTTTGTGATATTTGCTGATAATTATTGTGAGAGTAGACTTCCTTTGATATGTGCCGAATTACTTGTGTGCTTTGTTGTTTTATTGAACTGTTGAGATTTTCACTGTTGGATATTTGATTGCCGTGATTATTGCTGCTGAGATTTCCGACTGTAATATTGAATCTCTGAATGTTGTGTTGTGATTGTTGTTGGACTATTGAACATGGAAATTGATAATGGATATTGGAAATGGAAATTGGATAATTGGAAATTGTGTGAACGACTTTAATGTCACTTGGGAAGTAGTGGTCTGACTCGATGGGTAAAGACTGTTTCGTGGTGGCCTTGACCTGGGTTCTTGTGATAAGCATGTCTATGCTTGGGATGTCTATCCCGTGATTATTTTTGGGATGTATATCCCTGGGTTCGTATTTTTGGGATGTCGATCCCTGGGCTCTCTTGATTTTGGTCTGGCACCCGAAATATGTTGATATCCAGGTCTGACCCCTAGCTTGTCCAGTGACAGGGCCCGGAAGATAAAATTGGTAATAGAAATAATTAAGCATTCTTTTGGCCTTGGCTCAGCCTTGATTAAGATGTGTTTTTGCTTGTTGGGCTGTGATGTGTTATGTTCATATACATGATGTCTCATGATCATACCCTAGGAGGTTATCAATATAGTCGGTTGACCGTGGTCGGCTTCGGTAGTCGGCTTGCGGATTTATGTTGTTGTCGTTGGTCGTGAGTAGTCTATCGTTGTTGGCATCGGTTGCCAGTTGTCCTATGTTAGTTGTCGGTTTCTTTGTTAATTGTCAGATGTGTACCACTTGTCGTGTTCAAGCGGATATCGAGATATGTTGGTTGTCGGCTGTGGTCGACGGTTGGGTAATTATTATTTCTAAGGGTATGTCGATACCCAGAGATCGGGATTAATGAGAATTGTTGTTGTAGTGGTTACGAGTTGCTGTGGTGACTGCTGTTACCGTGTTGTGTTGTGATTCTACCCGGGGACCGGTTTGAGATGTTGATTGGGTATGGTCCGTGCAGGTTGCCGGCTACCCGGTGAGCGAGGCTCACGTGATTTTGAGATTGTTTTGGTACCGGGTTAGATGATCGGCAAGCACAGTATCGGTATGTTACCATGCGATGAGAAGCCTCTGTTGAGTATAGTCTGTCAGGACTAGAGTATGTATTATATAGTCTGTTGGGACCGGGTCGGATACCCATTACCTAGTCGAGTTGAAGTGTCCTGGTCGGGCACTAATGTATGGTACAGTCAGTACTAGATGGTTAGTGCTTTGCATAGTCGATGGGGTGGATATTTGCACAGTCT
>JAKUCV010006623.1:175094-214468 GCA_028386065.3 Turnera subulata | reverse complement strand
TCAATTCATGCTTTTATTGTGATTCTTAAACATTGCTTCCGCTGTGCTATAATTGTTATTACACTCGAGATCGGGTAATTGTTATTATCTTTGGGCCGTTGGGCCAGATTATTCTGTTGTATTTACTGTTTGTGCCACGTGTCGGCACTGTTGTTCAGTAAATACTGTTAGTCGGGTAAATAGTAGTCGGGGTGTTTCAACGGGTATAACGGGTATACCCTTACCCAGACCCGTATTACCCATTGTGCAAAAAAATAAAATTTTACCCTACCAGATTTATAATCAGTCTATGTTTTACCCTACCCGGTTTAATTAAGGGCACGGGTCCGGGTAACACTTACCCTACCCGACTCTACCCAATTGCCATCCCTACAAGCAGTACTTAAGGAGAGTCCCGTGTTGCAACCGCAACTCTATTACCTTCCGGGTGAGAATATGCCTGCATTCCTAAGCCAAGAGGTCCGCTAGTAACATTTCGCGAAGTTGTTCTATAGTGTGCCCCACTTTGTTACAATCTCTAAGAACAAAAAGACATTGACAAGAAATGAAATTGCTAGATAGGAGGTTTTATGTTTTTTTTTTTTTAGGTTTTTGGAGGTTTATGTCTTTAACAAGAGCTCCAAAAGTGATAAGTCCAACCACTTCCTTAATGCACTCCACATCAACAGTCTCTCTAATTCCTCAATATTCTACCCAAGGCTGTTAAACTCGCATTTTGACTCGTCCGTTTTCATGTTTTTACGTTTTTGTGCCTAAAGATTGAGTCAAAACGTTTGTAGAATCGCTTTTGTGATAAACTCAAATAAAAATGCGCTTCAAATCGTTAAAATCGGTAAAAACGTAGGTTTCTACCGAGTGAAAACTAAAAACAAGGAAAGGGTTTTTTACTTTTGAGTATGACGCAAACTTATTGGCTATATTGATTGGGATTTTAATTTTGTTCTCGTTTGCTAAGATAACGATTAGCAAGGATTTTGATAACTTAAAATAATTGATATTGTTCCGGATATATTCTACAATTTGTATATGTCGGTGAAAATATTTATCCCTAGACAAGTGTAACTTGGCGTGTGATAGCTAGCCTATTCTGATGCAAATGTCTATATGTCTAGTACTAAAAGTCTAAACTAAATTCAATTAAAAAAAAAAGTCTAAACTAAATTGATATACATATACATAAAATTCTAGTTATGAAGAGGTTGTATTTTACAAGAAGCCACGTATTATAGTAATTCTATATTAATTCCTTACTTGTCCAGCTGCAAACAAAATTTAAGAGTTTGTTTCCTCCTACAATTGAGATTGCTTAGCTTTTCATAAATTATTTCCCACCACGTCAAAAAGTTTATATAGCCGACTAGGGTTGCTTTGGGCCTAATTAGAGACATATTGTATAACGTTTGAATTCATGATATTACGAATGCAATTTAATTTAATCATGTAAATTCTTGTTATTATTTTCCATTCAATTATGTAGTCTAAATAAACTTCAATGATAATATTTGGTAATCTTGGTTGAATTTGAATGATAATAGGAAAATTTTTAAGTAGAATAGCATAATTGAGTCATTTATATATTCAATTAATAAAAATAATTAAATTTTATAGACTCTTACGAGATACACCTTTTGGATACTCTTATAGACTCTTATAGACTCTTACGAGATACTCTTCAAGGATTTTAATTTCCACCTTTTGGATTCTTACTGCAGCATACGAGAGTCTAATGTTGCATTAGCCCCATTTTCTTCTTTATGTAAGTGGATGAACATATATATAAAAAAACTTTTAGAAAGAGAAAAACAAAACCAACCACCTATCAATGTCAACCACCTTTCAACGGGATACAATACTTGATTGTTTTCTATCCACCGCATAATGTCTTATTGTCAATTTTGTTATTGCATTTCTCCTTCGTTTATATAATGATTCAAAATTTTCTAGGAGAGAAAGAGATTCAAGCATCTGCAAAAAGCGGGTCTCACTACGTCTAGTCCTACTAAAACCGGAAAGGTCGCTCCTTAAACTATCGTCGGTACCTAAATCGGTCTCACGTTTCCTCTCCTAATTCGTGGCAAATAAACTACTCCTCTCCGAATTCGTGGTAAATAAACTACTCCTACCAACATTCGTAACACGTAAATATCACAGAATAAGAAAAAGAAACAGACACGTAGTACTAAGTAGTAGTGCAGGTACTAAGTAGTGCAGTTTTGTGCCTTTAGTTCTTACATACTTGCACTTCCATAGGGCTTCTCTAGGATCTTGCTGAAGTAGAAGAGCAAGCAGAAGATGGAGATATGATGGAGAATTTGCTGATGAAGATGGAATGGCAGGCTTTATTGTGGAGGAGGAGGAAATTGTCGAGAATGGACGACATAAAGTCAAGTATGAGTAACATTTTGAATACTAGTTGTTTTTTTCTCGTCTAATTGCTGTTGAAATGGGATTTTTAATTAAGTCTAGTTTGCTGTTTTTAGACAGAAGAAGCCCCCGACAGGAAAATCTGGGGAAGCAGTGACAGTGTCTTCCTATGCCATGAAACTGCTTAACCTTCTTAGTTGATCTGTCGGTAACATCATGGAATTGCATAACCTTTCAATCTTGTCTAATACATTATTGAATTTATAATTGCATGTGATTGCCATTCGTTGTTTGCTTCTTTATTTCTCATGTATACGCATGTGTTTGTGCAATGCATCAGGTTCATCCGGTAGAAATTTACATTTTTGGATGAGCTGCCATGAGTTATTCCGTCCAGTCATATTGTACTTACTAATTAATCTTTGTTTAAGATTACGAAATAGTTGAGAAATATTCCTTTCGGATCATCTCCTTGATTCGATTCCGATGAAATATTTGACAAGAACGTGGTTTTTTAAGGTTCAGGAGTTCAATTCTTTTGCTCTCAGGAGTTCTGGTATTATATTTGATGCTACTTCTCGCTCGTTTTGAACTTATATTCTGCTTGATGCTGACGAGATTTATGGGAAAATTCGATGCATTGATGTATGTAAACTTTCACTAAAGCAATCCTAGATACCTTCTTTGTTGATGTGGTAATATCAACACGGAGTTGCTAACCCATCTTTTTGCCTGTAATAAATCATTTGGATTTCTCAATACTGTTTTTCACTGGTTCTGTTTTTTTTTCCTTTCCAATGCATCTCGTTCATCAAAAGGAATGGCATTTCTTCGATATGAAGTTTTACTTTAGCGGCCATTGTCCCTTGATAAGCGATAGCTCTAGGTGTCGGATTTTGATTTCAAAGAGATTGGACAGTTAGAGACTTTAGCTTCATAACCATGTATCATCAGCACTTCTTTAGGGGGAGTGTCAAACTTTTACAAGTAATCCTATTTAGTTTTTATGTTTTATGGATTTGACAGAAGGCGCATCTTTCTTATTACATTTTGATGCTGCGGGGGTAGAGGCTTTCTGTTTTGCGTAGCTAGCTAGTCTACGCTACACTTGAATTTCCCTTGTTCATTTCCCTTGTTTTTCTCATCAGACTCTGACGCCCGCAGACCAGGACACACCCCCACAACATGGTTCGAGCAAAACAAAGAAAAGATAGACAAAACTTTGGGAAGGAATGACCATCTTTTTTTCCATCTCTTACAAAGGTCGTCACTGGCAATAGATTTGAGGAAAGATCTCACTGACCATTGGCCATCTTCACAGTCGTTTAAGTTTCAGTGCTTGCTTGATCTCCAACAAAAACAAGATGATCACCATCTCTAATGAGATCTATATCTTCAATCTCAGCTCCATCTTTGGTCAAAATCTTGGTGGCAGTGAATCCAAATTTCTTAGCACCAATTTCAAGAAGTTCTTCGAATGACTTTGGTACTAGAATAAGCTTCCCTGCAACTTCACCCTTTTCCGGGCAACTAATAGTTATCCTGGCTGGTTGGCTCGCACCAGGCCAACCACTGAAACCACTTGGAGATGCTACTGGTTCATTCTCACCTGCATGATTGCAAATTTTAAGCTCACTTTCAGAAAGAAATTCTTCACAGAAACTAAACCTGAAATTTATGGCCTATTGGATCTAAGCAGTTTATACACATATATAACCGCAAATTTATGAGTTAGTTGAGTGATTTTGAAAGACCTACACCATCTTAATAGGCATCCAAGTTGAATGGATGAATTTAGTCTCTCTCTGCGTTTCATGCTCTTAACTTTAGTTGCACGCAAAATAGCATCGCTTCCATGCTTTACCATTTTAGTTATAGCAAAATTCTTTTCTATCTTATAGCATTAACAAGCATGAATAAGTAGAACTGTATTCTCACCCGTACTAGCCCGTGACACGACCCCAAAAAGCGAGTTCCGGTAGATATTGGCCCTTCGCCTCTGTCGACTTTCTGCCCATCTCAACTCACGGATAGGTCGCAGAGAACTGGATGATTGTGAAACTGGAGGTATAATTGTGGGTTCACTACTATATTTTCCTATTGACTTCCCAACCAACGGCTCCTTCTTTGCCTTTGGAGAACCCTGTGTTTTTCTGGTCTCTATGTGTTTTTGGAACAAGGCATTAAGCTCTTCATGACCCTGATGATCTGCCAAAGCCCTTGGTGTCCATCCATGGGCATCCGGCTCGTCAATATCAGCTCCTTGGTTTAAGAGGTACTCAACAATCTCTGTATTTCCTTCACAGATTGCCTTATGAAGTGCTGTAGTTCCGCTGCTGGTTGCCTGTGTTACATTTCCTCCGTATTTAACAATTCTTTTGAGCAGCTCCAAGTCATTTCGCTCAACAGCTATGAATGCGAATTGGCCCACGTCACCAGATGTTAATGTTGCACCGTTGTCTGAAAGAAGTTTGATCACTGATTTGTGATCTTCCAATAAGGCTTCCCAGAGAGGAACATTGCCTTCAGAATCTGCTTGTACAGAAATATATAAATGTTAGAAAAAAAAAATTTTACACAGTTTTGTAGTTGGAGCTCATATGATTCGCCAGAATCTACCTCTGCAGTTTGGATCAGCCCCGTACTCTAGCAGTAATACAACACAGTGCTCCTTTCCATTTGCAGCTGCAATATGCTGTTGAGAAGAGCAAAGTAAGTTCCAATGTCCAACATTTAATTGACAGTGGTACGTGAAAATGACAGATTTAATTGAACTTGATGATATCTCCAACAAAAGAATCGCATACCAATGCAGTTCTGCCACTACTATCACATTCATTTGGAACTGAACCCCTTTTCAGCAACTGATGCAACAACAGATCATCACCCCTCATAGCTGCAAAACATAAAGTTAGAGGCAAATCCACTCTGCCATGAGCCAGCATTTGCTCTATGTCTGTCAAGATTGCTTCCATCACTGGATCCTGGGACTCTTTCAAATGCTGTGGTAGTCACAAAAGATTGGAGTCGCTTTATTAGAATCCAGCGGCAACAGTAAAAGATATGGTTTAGAAGTAATAACAACAAGTAAAAGAAGTCCAACAAACTCTCAGAATTTTTTCCTTACCTGAAGAAGGTTATTTATGATTATTGTCCCATCTTCAACATTTGCCTGAATGATATTTAGAAATGCAGTGCGGTTAAGACGCAGAAGCTGGCTCAATCGTTTGGTGCGAACAGTGAACAGTTGTGGCCTGTAACACAGCACCCCGATCTCACCAAACACATCTCCAGTTGTTGCCTCGCCAACAACCTGCAATCTCCCATTGGAAACAGCATGTTACTTGTACATAGAATGTTAGCTTCCCTTGTAGTAAAAAAAAAGACAGATCAGAGTGTAAAAGGATTTGTCCCAACATCAAACTTGCCTGTTCTGTTGCATTTCTCTTGACTATAAGTTCCTGTAAGACAGACATGCATATTATTAAGCTATAAACTTACAAGAAAATGGAAGTTTCATATTCGGAAAAAGACCCATCAACACATATAAGGAGAGAAGTTTCCTTCTTACCACAGCACCAGTGACCATTACGTACAAGTCTGTGGGTGCTTCGTTTTGCAAAATCACATCTTCTCTGGGTGGGAAGTACTCAGCCTTCATCTCTGAGACCTTCAACATTGGCCAATTTAAGTTTAGATTTAGAAAGATACCAAGTGACAATATTGATCAGTAAAAATGTAAAACCTTCAAATTACATATGACATCAACCAAAAAACATGTATAATTTGAAACCATGCTCCCCATTACGAACTTGAGAAATATCATTATATCAAATCTTGTCTAAAATATAAGAAGTCAGAGCAGCTATGCCTTTTCTGTATCTAGAAGGTGAACTTTTCAATACAAGATGAAATAGGGGTAGCGGACTTACCAACTGGAAAAGCAAGTCTTCTGATACACCAGAAAACAAGTACACCTTATCCACCACCGAGTAAAAAAGATAGTGTGCAATGCTCGATCTAATTGCTTTAGGAAGAGAATCAATAGTCTCTTGTTGATGCAGTCCCTCTGAATCAGTTCTGTACCTTAAACTTAAATGAGCTAGCATCTGATCTTGAAGACGAACGGGTAGATTGTTCCTAGTTGCAAAACTTGAGGCAGCCTGGATAGTGTCTCTCTGCAGTTCACACAAATGAAAGCGAGAGCATTAAGAAGAAGCTGAATTCTCAGGAATCTAAATTATCAGTAACTTGATAGAGTTGCAAGAGTCTGGAAAATCATGTAACTTGCATTCTTATAATACAAAAGCAATTCATAATGCAAGTTAAATTTGTATCTGATTCAAACATAACCAGATAGTGTACTCACAAATTGCCTAGTCCGACCAGTTTGATGGACAATCAGATTGGTCATGTTTCCAATCAGATATGCAGTGAGTCCTAGATTAAACAGCATATAGAAGATGACGAAAACCATCTCATCTGCATTTACAGGATGTAAATCGCCATAGCCTGTTGTAGTAAGTGTCGTCATAGACCAGTAAACTGCTTTCACGTAACGGACCCACAAAGGTTCTTGAAGGAAAACTTCCCAAACCGACCCGATCCATGAATCTGCTACATCCTGGTTTTTCGCTGCAAGACGATAGAAGAAGCAGGCAGCCACGTGTACTACAAAGATTGTAACCTACAATATATATATATATAACTTTTACAAGTTTAGCAAGAAAAAAATCTGCAAAAATGCTGGATCACCATTTCGACAAGAACTTCACGAGTTGTAAACTAATATCACTCACGCATATCAGCTTGCAATATCGAACCCAAAAATAGCTGTAGTTCTTGTCTTTTTCCAATCTGATACAATGGAAGAAATGAGGATAGTGAGTGAGAGAAGGCCATGAAACAAGACAACAAACAAAGACAGGCAAATAGATTAATCAGAAATTAACATAAAGTCCGTCCCTTAACAATGGAGATTTATTCTCCAAACTGACCTGGCAAAGAAGGTACTGACTCTTCGAAGACGCCAGAGACGAAGCATACTAAAGTACCCATAAGGCTGAAGTTTATTAGGCAATACCGCCCTGACCAGCTCAGATGGGACTGTGGAGACGACATCAAAGGCCAGCCACGTTTTTGCGTACCTCGAAGCAATTCTTTTTGGTTCGTCAACGAGGAGATAGGTTTTCTTATCAAGGTAAGCTACAAAGAATGTCAAAACAATGTCCACTGCAAAAAATGCATTCACCACATTATCTGCTATGGCTAGGCCTCCCATTGGCTTGTCAAGGTACCCAAATTCAAACGGAGACACCCACGCCGTGTAGAAAACCAGGAATACCAGATAAGTTTCCCATAATCTGCCCAAAAAATCATTTCATTAAAACAAATTTTATTAAGAAAAAAAAAAATCTTACACAACAGGGGATATTTTTGGAAAACATAAGTGATTAGTTTTTTCTAATGGGTAATAGAAAAAGGAAATAGATTTATAAAGTTGCACTTAAGGAACAACATTTTTAATTCAATGATAACACCAAAACGGAAAATAATTAATTAATGCATGTCTTTCCAGTTAACAACAACAGCTCTTCTCCGTAATTCTATCCGGAAGAAAACAGAAGAGCATGGAATGGGATACCTGTAACGAGGATCGAACGGAGAGACAATGCAGGGGCGGAGCTGGACACGCCGGGTGCCGCGGCTGGCGGCGCCGAGAGACGGCAGGATTTCACCTGTGAGGCTAAAATGGCTCTCGTTCAGGGAAGCAGCCTGCTCGTACTCTTTCTCCGTCAGCATCGGCGGTGCCCCCTTGCTACTCCCGCCGGTGAAACTGCCTCCCTCATTTCTATCAAATCCGCCGCAGAACACCACGCTCTGTTTCTTCTTCTTCGTCATTGTTTTCTTTTTCTTCTTCTTTTTGTTTCTCTTTTTTTTATTATGTTAATAATAAAATATTGTCTCTTTTTTTTCCTTTTCTTTTTATTTCCTTTTTCCTTCTCTAATTCCTCCTTTTGACGAAGCTTAGGAATTTCTTGCCGCTATGGCGGGGAGGCGTCAGTCGCAGCTCTCGCTGCATGCACGCCTTTCCATCTGTAACGGTCCACCGGTTTCCGGTTTTATACGATCACTCGTTTCTTCAAAACTAATACTCTTTAATTACTACTATGCCCTCTCTCCCCTTTTTGAGACCGAACCGAACCCTCCTGTTTTAGAAGCGTTACAAAAACAGCAGTGTCTGAGAACACAAAAAGCATGAGTGGTGTGATACTTGCCCAACTCCCTTCCTCTATTTAAAGCAGTATATATTTTCTTTTAGAATTACGTGGAAAAAATTTGGCAATTCTCAAGCATTTTTTTTGCTCAATTTAATTCAATTTTTTAATCCACAAGGAAAATACTTCTAAGTTCATACAAAATGGATGCGCTTAATTAAAGAAATTTATCCTATGTAACAAACCTATCAATTTTATAATAATAAACTCAAATAACTTGACTGCTTATTACATATTGAATTTATATAAAAAATTATATCAATACAACATTAAGTATATAATAGTTAGTTGGTACATATAACACAACTTGGCATTTATAAATATATACGTGAATTTTTTTATTAAGATACAAAGTTAGCTTATTGATGACGAATGATTTTTTTTTTTTTACATGAACTTACTTGATACATGAGATAGAAGCAAGCGTACCGAGACAACTTAAACTGGGTACTGTTAACCAAAAAAAAAGACAAACTAAAAATGTTTGAAGTTTTCCTCATAGAAGATGTTTCAAGTTGCATCAATTTTTAATTTTCATAAGCATTAAGTTCACCAGCGTCATATTTTATCGCTCTCTCTCTAATTAGTTCAACAAGTTTATATGTTCGCGACAAAAAAAAATTAGTTCAACAAGTTGAAGGGTTTCAGAATGTACAATTTGTTTACTGTTAGGAAATATGCATATCTTTAGTTCTTAAGTTCTGTTAATTATGTTTTTCTTAGTGAGGCTCCTTCTTTTCATACCAACCTACTGCATCTCTAGATTCACAATCTCATGCACGTCGTAGTCATGCCAGTTAAGTTTTAATTAAGTTGACTAATTAACAGAACTAAACTTTCGGGACAGACGATCCTTTCGATTCGGTGAAGTAATTCTCTAAGAATAGGTCTTTCCCTAAAAAACATAAATCCTCGCCTCTATCGTATCATTTTTTATTTTGTTATGGCCAAGAGAAATAGGGTTCTCGAAGGGCTTTGGCCCTCTCTTTTACCCAAAAAAAAAGAAAAATAGTTAGGGTCATGCTCTTTCTTCCATCAAAATAGCATTTTTCTTTAATTGTAACCACAAAAAATAGCTGTTTAGGGTGATGGAATTGTTGTATTGGCTCAATTTACTTGAAACAAGCTCACCTAGACTTGTAAAGCCTCGCTTCTTTGGAGTGGGTCCCTGACTTCCTGTGTCGTTCCTACTAACAGCTGAGAACTTAGTTGGTTAAATCAGGAACTTAAAAAGATCGAAAATCACCTAATTATATGATTTTCTTCAAAAATCCAATAACAGAAACTCTAGAACTCTAACTTAAACTCCAACCTGCAGCATAATGACTTACCAACCATCCTGCTTATCTTTCTACGATAATAAATTCAATCCATCAATAATCACTGGGTGGGATTGTACGGTAATAACTTGAATATGGAAACTTAATAGAATTGTTCCTATATGGCCCGATTGCATTATTGATACTTTGTTGCCTTCAATTTTGGTAGAGAAGAAACAACAATAGTGCTGGCAAAAAAACTGAATCCAATAGAGTTACCGTTGACATTGGATTTCTGTGATTCCTCGTTTGTTTAGTTGATTTTATTTTATTATTTTAAAACTTAATTGTTGGATATTAGACTTGATCAATTACCCACCGGCCATCCCCACAATTTTTTTTTAATAATAAAAAATATTTTTGTAATGAGATAATTGAGTTTCTTCACTAAATAAATATAAAGAAGATACTACCAAATACCAATCACCATATTCTTATTTTTCTTTTATTTTTTGATAAAATAAGCTATAAAAGAAAAATGCAGGCCCAGCATGCAGACCATTTTGGGCTTGCTTTATTGCTTGGGCTCAGTAATGAAATGTTAGGCTCTCATTGACATCCTCAAGACAGGAATCAACGATCCACTTGGCCCAACCAAGGGACAGCCTCCAACCCAAAAATTTCGGCCTAACAACACACCTAACCATTTCATTTCTTCCAGAAACTACACTTGCATTTGCACAGAGCCACACAGCAGCCACCAGAGATATATCATTAAACCAAGCGAGAGAGCGATAATCGGGTAGATTTTGCAAAGGCAAACCAAAAATGTCGTCGTTTTTGCAATTAATCGTGGATCCAAGGAAGAACCCACTCGCCAAGCTGCACATGAAATCCGTCTCCAAACGCCTCCGCAAATACGGTTAGCTTTCCCGTAACCCTAATTTGCTCCCTCTTCCCGTCCCTTTTTTTCTCCAAATCTCAGGGGGATTATTCTCGTGTGCTAACTCTGTTGGTCGTTTGTGTCCTCGATTAGGGCTCCGGTACGACGATCTGTACGATCCTTACTACGATCTGGACATCAAGGAGGCTCTTAATCGGCTCCCGAGGGAGATCGTCGACGCCCGCCACCAGCGCCTCAAGCGCGCCATCGACCTCTCCATGAAGCACGAGTACCTTCCCGAGGACCTTCAGGTAATTTTCCATTCGCTTTGCGATGCATTTCCGTTTGTTATGTACAATTTCCGGTCCTTAGCGACTCTGCTTGTAGTTCAAGCGTGGATTTATTTGTTGTGCGTGTGCGGTTATGTGATTGATCTGTGAGCCGTTAGTATATGTGAAACACGATGAATAATTGCAATTTGTGTTTTTGGAGCGTTAGTTTTGAGCAGAAAGTGGTTATGGTAACACTGATATTGTGGTCGCTATGCACTCTGGCAGGCAATGCAGACACCATTCAGGAGCTACCTTCAGGATATGCTGGCTCTTGTAAGTTTCTCAGTTCAGGCCATTCTTGGTTACTGCTCATTCCTGTTTTTTACAGACTAATTTGTACTGTGGCAATGTGAGGCAAGATAATTGGTGACCTGTTTCTAAACACAGTAGGATATACAACCCGGGGATTGCAATTTTTTGGCATGCTTGTTGATGTAATAGTGTTTCTTTGGAGTTGAAGACACTAACCAGTGTTGTTCTCAAATTTATTCTGTATCAACAGTTGAACTAGTTGTTTACGTGTTGTACGCCTTAGCTCTTAATTATGACCTATGTGATAAGTGGTTCTTTTTGCTATTATTGGCCGTTTGGTGTTAAATATCTACTGAATGCTGGAATGTTTGTTCAACGGTTGAAGCCGCAATAGGAGATAGTATTGAGAAAATCGTTTGTGTGAGTTTGTTTCTAGAAGAAAAAAACTCTGATCACTTTGTGCACTAGTTAGTCAATGATATAAGTTCTCATGCAGTGACTTCACTTGTACTGTACTTAGAAGTACTTGGTGTGAATGTATCAGAGTATTCTCATGGGATCAGAAGCTTTCATATGAGTGAATACTGTTTACTAGATGTTTTAACTTGATTGTGATTTTCTCTGAATAATGTTATGGTTGCTTGCAGGCTCACTAGTTTTTCAAATCCAAATATCCAAAAAATCTGAGGTTTTAGCATGATTGTGGTTTCAATCACAGATATTTTATTTTCCTTTTTGATACCAAAAAGGCCTGTAGGTAGCTCTTTAGGGCCATGCTAATTGATGCATGCATTGTTATGATTTCATATGCTAAATCACATGTCATTCCTGCTTCCCACCACTGAAAGGAAATTGTGCGGCAACATGTATGAGACTCTTATTAGTTCCTATATATGCCTGACCACTTTAACGAACATTGAAAGATGTTGGTAGGACTGCCAAGTTTAGCTCTCATGTGTGATCTGCATGGATTAATATTTTGATTTTAGTGTAATAAATTGACTTGTGTTTTTGGAAGCATGGTGCTTGGCAGGGTGTCTTGGACATGCCTGTATGAAAAATGTGCTACTTGAAGTTAAATATTAACCTGTTTTTGGTGCTGTCGTTTGATTTATTTTTGCTGATTATGTTGTCTGCAGGTGAAGAGGGAGAGAGCAGAACGTGAGGCTTTGGGAGCCTTGCCTCTCTATCAGCGCACCATTCCATAAGCTTATTGAGTGGCTATTGCTCTTTGAGACGATCTTGTTGAAAGTATTTCGGGATGTGGTACAATATTCCCGAAGGATGAAGGGCTGATGGATTCATTTGTCTTCATAAATTTGTTTTCAATCATATATTTCTGTGTTTAGTGTTATTTGGTTCTCTTGCAGTCGCAGTTTCTAATAATTGTGTAGACCCGACTTGTTGCTTACATATTTATGCCGGGCTGCAATAAAGATAGGAAGGGTGTCTATTCTCTGTGATGCTGGATTTTGTGTTTCCAACAATGCTATGTTCACGAAAAAAGGGGCTCTATTTTTCATACAGGTTATTTTAGTAGAATCCTACTTGGCGTAAACTGCCTTTATTCATCTTTTTGTACGCATAAAATTGGTGCTTTGTTTCATATGCCTTTCCATTTCATAACAATGAATCTTCATATGTGGGTGTTGTGGTTCGGTGGTAAGTAGGGTTCATGATTGTGTTGTATTGTAGTTAGCTGCGTATGGTCGTGATCCAACATCGCAATTGAGATGGCTCATATCTGGTGTGGAGTCTGCTTATTGTAGAGCGGGATGCTGGGATATTTTACTGAGGCTGTTATTGATGTGAAGAAGAATTCGTAATGAAGTCTGGCCAATTGTGGTTGCAGATTCCTCATTGTAGCGACCATCACATGAACCTAGTGGCCAAGCAGACACACAAAGCTCCCCTCTCATTTTCATCTTATACACCGTGCCTGCATAGATGCATACATGTGCGAATGCTTTTGCATTCGCTATTTCCAGCCTTGGGGGACTGCTTACATGGCGTGGGTGTGTGAAAATGTCGTTCCCCCCTCCCCTCTGACACCGTGGTCCATTGCCAACAGTTTAAACCTTTATACATGACAAATTAGCACCAAGAAAGAGCTGTACGTGCCGTGATCGCTGTCTGAATCCAGATCAGGTCGGGCATATGAAGAAAGGGTATGGAGCTGTAGGCTCTTTGGTGCTAAACTACTAGTGAGCTAGTTTAGGATTGAGTCTGCGTTTGTTGCTTTTTGGAAGCATTTGGATGTTTTGTTACAAAAGCACTAACAGCTTTTTAAGAAGTCATTGGCGTTCACTTGAATCGTAAGCAGCCATCCACAGCCACCCACAGCCACATGTATACTTGCTTCCTAATGCTATTCACGGTACACAATCACAAACTATAATGGCGTGGAAAATGCTGGAGTAGAGGTTGTAGATGCGAGTCACAACCACATGACCTTCTGATTATCTCGTTACGGCTACCCATTTTTTTTCTCGCCTCTCTGGAACCAAAGGAAAATGGTTGAAGAACTTCTTCAGCGGGAACCAAACCTTGCAATTTTACCAAAGCACGTCTTCATATTTCCTCTCCGCTCTCCATTATACTTGTCCCCATAGAATTCAGGGTACTTGCGTTTGGTTTTATCTACAAATAACTATTCCCATCATTCCATGTGACAACATAAATTCTGATATAAGAAACTAAAGAAAAAATAAAAACTTTAATACGGAGTTTGGCCTCGCAATAATTTGCCATCCCCCTTCTTGTCTCCCCGTTCCATTGTGACTTTATATATTTCCTTTTCAATTGTTTGTAAACCATATATTGTTGGGGTCCTTACTCTGCAATGATTGAAAGGGGAAAAGTTCAATTATCATAGTAAACACCAATCTTAGCTTGTTCCACCCAACAAAACACAAAAAGAAAAATGAAGGAAAATAAAATGAAGAAATACATTACCAATCCTTGCTTTCATCTGAATGCCATTGTAAATTTATCCATGCGGACACTCAACCTATGTGACTCGTATATTGTTCGTCAATCAGATCGATAGGGGCGTGTTGATTGTCAAAAAAAATCTGTAGGGGCTTTGTTTGGTAGCATTTATTTGTAATATTTGTCGAATTCGACTGTCATTTTCTCAGTTGATGATATGATCTTCTGAGTCTGGATCAATGATCAGCCAAATCTTACTTTTTAATGAAACGGAATTAAATTTTGTGGAACTGAACTACTAGTCATAAGAATTAGTTTCACGTTTGAAGGTACAGTATACAATTTCCACAGAAATGAAAGAAGAATCCTTCATATGTAGCCTGGCAAGAGCAGAATAATGATCCTATTGCCATTAAAATAAATCCTTGTTTAGAAGGGGGGGCGTATATCCTTCTATTAGTGATTCTTGAAAGTTCATTATCAGTATTAAAACTCTCTTACCATTTTTTTTCTTCACTAACATGTATGCATATACTTATTCATCATTGGCTTGGAAAGTTAATCATTGTATCACACCCACTACAATCCACGAGGAGTTGGGTAGCTGAACCATCGCAATCCAGCATTCTATGAACTTTCACTTCCTAAGTATTTAGCCCATTTGGGAGAGGCAGATTGCGCAATTAGAAGACACACTCTCTGTCCTCACCGAAATAAGTAACAAAACACATAATTTAAAAAAACGATACTAATATAAATGTTCTTTTGATGATTCTACTTGGTGGAACCCAATGCTGTAATTTTCAGCCTATCGGGAAAAAGTCTAACTCTTCTATACATCGATTAAGGTTTGGAGTGAAACATGCATTATTATACTAAATCTTAATTAGATTAAGATCAAATGATCAACGAAAACTAAGTAAATGAAAGGATTGCTAATCTGAACTTGTAGGGCTCAAAACCCCATTTGCTTGCCGGTGCAGCATTTTGGACCGATCCCAGCCACTACCCCTTCCAATCTCTTTACTGATATAACATCCATACGCTAATCGAAAACTACAATAATGGGGAGAATCTACTACAAATAAGACATGACATACTTTCCAATAGGAATTGAAGCAAAAAAAAAATAATAATGGAGGTTATCATTATTGAATTTCAAGCCTGGTGGTGGCATAACTAAAAAGTTTTGAGCCAATTCAAGTGATTTTGCTGTTTGTTCGGAACAGGTCCAGGCCTTTCCCAAGGGAAGAAAAGGGATCACATCCTTATCTAGAGACAATCTCATTTAATGAAAACCACGTGGGAAGTTAAGTCACCGTCAGATCAGTACCAAAAATCTGAAGAGAGGACATCTTTGAGTTGAGAGTTTGCTGGGTCGTCTCTTTCGCAAGATCTAGCAGGAGCATCCAAAATGGGCCGTCAAAAATGATGTCAGATCAAACTCAAAGCCTAAACCTTATTATTATTATCAGCTGCATTTACTTTCTCTTTATTCTGTAAATTCCATAAACATACACATAGGACAGCTTCTTTCAGATAAAAGAAAATACAAAAAAAAGCCTTTCTTTTGGTGTATTCTTTTTCTTCCTACCTATAATTTGGTCACTGAAATAAGTAATGGACTGTTTTTTTTTTTGGGGTTGCAATGCTCGTAGTAAACAAGAAGATTTATTGTGTACAAATACAATGAACATGTCGGCCAAACTTTCAACTTGTTGCAAGAATCCATTTGACACACTGCATATAATAAGACACGGATTTCAATAATTCATCCTTGCTAGAGATATAGCTAGTCCTGATCATAATCCAAATAATGCAATAGAATTGAGGGTGACTTTTGATTAGAAGTAGTAAGTACTAATTTAATTTCAATTGGATGAGTCCAGGCATGACATGTTTATTGGTCAATATGTGGGCCAGCCCGTCAATGTCAACCACCATCAACTGTACTCACTTTGCCTCACAATATCCAGCTTCAACAAGAGCTTTTGATTTGAAGTGTCACAGTCATAAGAATTATTTAGGCTAACAACCTTGTTAATCACGAACTCTCACATAGATTAGACCTAATCTTTCCCATCATTAAAAGAGGTCCTGATCAAGCCGCTTCTGGAATCCAACATTATTATAAGTACTAGTTGAGTCTTAAACAGTCACTAAAGTGTTATCTATCTACCCAGAAACCTAGTAACATAAACCACAATTGAAGAAATTGGATTTCTCATCCGACTCTGTATTATCATCTGAGATCATTCGGGCTATCAAGCATATGGAAGTTGAAGCATTATTTCGTCACGGACTAAACCTGGGACAGTCACTTTTGGAACTTACTGACAAACGTGACATAATCGTATCTTTACATTTCAGGCTTTGAAGTTAGTAATCTTTTCGGTGCCTCAGTCAGCAACCTATCCATTCGTCAGTGCGTATTCAGCCCTACATCTTTTGTAAACGCCATAAGCCCTTTTTGTACTTATTTAGTTTTTAGAACGAGACAGGAAAAGCAAAGTGAAAACTTTCGTCGGTTGTTTTGAATTCCAGTAATTTTTCAATAGATGTACGTAGCAGTGCAATTTGCAAAATAATGGAGCATCAAGTTTCACAACGTTCTACCAAGCACATTAACACCCAAAAAAATACTTCCACTTAAAAAAGCTACGACGCCAAATTGGAATCGTGTCTGTGTTTAGATCATGAATTCTATAAATCACTATGGA
The DNA here is from genome assembly GCA_028386065.3 of Turnera subulata. NCBI lineage: Eukaryota > Viridiplantae > Streptophyta > Magnoliopsida > Malpighiales > Passifloraceae > Turnera > Turnera subulata. Next base: position 197,449 of record JAKUCV010006623.1, on the reverse strand, counting down.
GCAAGACTGGCCCCTCGGGTGAAATGTTTTTCCTTTGAGTACATTTCTATGTAAGTTCGGCGTACCAATACGTAAATGCATGGTTAAATTACCTTGAAGGACAAGGATCGTCTCCTTTAACCAACAGACAAAATAAAATAATTTGAGATCTTAATCCCCCACCTTAGATCCATAGAAAATCAATAAAGTGAAATTTAATGCGAGCAAAATTATTGGACTAGCTAGCTAGCTAGTTTTCAGCTCAATTTCTTTGTTTTCTTCCGTTTCCATAATACCACCCGACAAGAATAATAAAAACTACTCGAACAAACGTATTACTGAAAAATACACGTCGAAGGATATATATCATTAGTAACAACCAAATTAGGGCAAATCAGTGAATATAGGAGAAGAATAGATCTCAATTTTGGGCCACGAGAGATAGAGAGAGAAGGAGGAGGAGGAGGAGACTGGAGAGGACACAGAGGTGCCCTTGATATCCGGCCTGATCTCGGTCGTCCACATGCAGATGATCATCAAAGAGAAGATGAGGCTGAAAATAAAAGAGGCCCACTTTTCTTTTTTTTCTTCTTGCTGTATGGAGCCAACAGGCCCACATGATTTTCTCCTGGGTGAAAAAAAGCCCAGAAACAAGCCACGATCTTTTCCGGTTCTGGCTTTATTTCTTGGATTAGGTCACTGACTGAGCCAGGCAGGGATCGTTCGTCACCAGTCCACCACTACCACCTCTGCTGCAGTGCTGCTGCCGCCCTTCCTTTCTGGGTCCCCTGATCCTTCTGGACCCCACATTCCTCGTGCCATGTTTCCTATAAAAAGATTATTTCCTTTTTTAACTTGACCCTAATTTTTTATCACCGCCACTACTGTAACTCGGAGAAGAAATGTTCTTTTCTTTATTTCCATGAATGACAAATGCAAGAGTTCTTTCTCTTTTTTCTTTTTACATGGATTGGCGCTTTTTTAAAAAAAAAACTTTTGTTTTTGGGATAAAGAGATGGATTGGCTGCTGTTGTTTAGTAATAAATGAGGATCTAGCACAGAATCTTGGTTGGTTCTGTCTGCTTTTGTTGGGATGAAAACAGAGATAAAAAGAGATGTTGTCTCTCCAAAATGAAAAGGGGGCGATTACCCATCTTATTTTATTTTTCAATGAAATGTATGTCTATCTACCGAATCCAGATATATTTTTTTTTTTCCTATTGAGATTGGAGCACTTTCGTGGTCCAAATTGGTGCAATGGGATAGGAAATGGCTCTGTTTTCTTTTTTCCTGACAGGAATGATCCCGCTCTGTCCCATGTATATAGCAGTGAGCTTGAATTAGAGGGCGGCAGAAACAGACGAATTGATGGGTATTTATGAACTACACATGCTTAATTATATTAGCGTAATGCATAGACAGAAGGATTGTATACAACGAAGAATGAGGGAAAACCCCAACTTACACAGATCATAAGGCAATTTGGAAGTTAATTAGTACATATTGACAGGGGATCAAGAAAGTGGTCTCGATATTGAATGAAACCCCAAAATTATTAATGTAATACCTCGAATGTGCTACTGGTTTATGTTAAAATTTAATGTTAGTTTACTGGGAAATGCTCTTTCCAAACTTTGAATCACCCAGTCTAACATATGATGATATGTTTTCATCAAAAAAAAAAAAAAACATATGATGATATGAACTTTTCATCATATTATTAAAGGACTAACAAATTTGTAAATTCCGGGGATAAACGAGTCATATCCAAGCTATGGTTTCATGTGATTCCGCTACAAGTGTCATCAAATTGCTTGAGCTGACTTAATTGCATATATCACAAATCATGCACAGTTGAGGATAAGCAAACATATTAATCTCGACATAGCACATGGGCATTGCTGTAGAATAGCTGTATGAATTCCAGCAGATCCCTATATATGTATACGTCCTATTCATTTGGTTTTTAATCTGAATAAATTAATTCTCACATGCATCTGCTGGGAATCAGTACTGTTGTAACTTGTAAATAGCATAATTAATCGATAGCAAATCACACTTTCTCCCGTTGATAAGAATATCTACTTTATCAATGCCAAAATATATGATTTTCGATTTACGAATTCATCTAACCTTGCTACGATTAATTACCAACAGAATTTGCAAGTAATTCGGATGGTTAATCCAATGAATTGGCAAATTAATCAAGAAAGCTCTTGCCATACAAAAACAGTGAGCTAAGCTAAAGTTAAGACAAGAAGTCCTGCATGTTTCGCAAGGGCTTAGGTACTCATAGGAAGTGAAACCATGTGATACTGAACAGCTTTTCTCTTCGACCTTCCACAAGATGACACGTCGAGATTTGGCTCCATTATCAATCCATCTCGTCATTGGAAATGCCACGTGACAATACCTCCCGCGAGTGCTAGTTTCGATATTCCCTCCAAATCCAAGGGCTGTCTTCCACAAGGACATGCATATAAGCTTCTGCTATCGCTCCCTTTTCCTCTGCATTATACCACTGACCTCCTCTCTCCTTCCCTCTAAAAAAAATTTACTCGAAATGCGAGGGGCTACTATATTGTTGTCGGTGCTAGTGCTCTGTGCCACCAGCTGCCACATCGCCTTATCCATCAGAGATGGTAAGCCTCACTTCCTTCATATCCTTACATGTTCATGTTAAGCATATATGTGCAATATTTTAGGTGGCAGACTATTTTTGAAGTTGTTTTCCTGATAAGATGACCGTACCAATTAGCTAATTAATGAACATGTTTCTAATGGGAAACCCTTAATTTCCTAGCTAGGAAAGTCAACTAGATAGTTCAGTCTCTTCTTGCCTTCTCTTTTTCTAGTCTAGTCCCCAAACAAGTTGTATAAGCAGTACCATGAGGAGGTAGTGCTGTACTGTTATTCCTGCTGTTCGAAGGTGTCTTCGCCGTGTATTTCCAAGTTTGGAAAATGTTTGCTTTTATTGAACTGAGGATGAACATATATAGAAAATCGACGGAGTAGATAGGCAAGTTATAATTGCTGGTAAATGATGGTTCAGTGGCAGTACTATGGTTCTCTGTAGCTACCCCGGAGTATCATCAATGGGGCTTGTAGCTGTGCTCGTCTCCTGTAAGAGTACTGGATTGGTCCCACTTCATCGCTGGCTTCGTAGGCTATGTAGCCTAAAGATGCATGTGATCAATAAATACATCAATCCTGACGGGGTAATAAGACAAATAGCACCGAATTACTATAAACAGCTTAGTAGTAGTATTAAGTGAGTATATAGGATATGTAGTAAAGTTGTCGCTTCGCCAAAAATATTTGAGAACCGAGTCACCCCTGTTGCATCTTACATCTTTATCTTTTTGATCCAATGGTAATAGACTTGCTAGGTCATCGCAGTTTGAAGGGTAAATGCTGGCGATATTGTTTTTAACTCCTAGAGTAGCTACTAGCTAGTACGTATACCGGTAGGATGCAAACATTCAAGAGAAGGGTAATAAAATTACAGATTTCGTTTCACTCAAAATGTGCAGGATTGTTAAGGAATGGCAACTTTGAGCTGGGCCCGAAGCCGACAGAAATGAAAGGCACACAAGTGGTTGGACGCAACGCGATACCCGAGTGGGAAATCTCAGGCTTTGTAGAGTACATAAAAGCAGGGCAAAAGCAAGGGGATATGCTGCTAGTGGTGCCAGAGGGGGCCTTTGCAGTGAGGCTTGGCAACGAGGCATCAATCAAGCAAACATTTCATGTGATGAAAGGCATGTACTATTCCATCACCTTTAGCGCAGCCAGGACCTGTGCCCAGGAGGAGAAATTGAACATTTCAGTCTCCCCTGAATGGGGAGTGCTGCCTATGCAAACCATGTACAGTAGTAATGGATGGGATTCCTACGCTTGGGCTTTTAAAGCATTGTTGTCCTCGGTTGAGCTTGTTATACACAACCCAGGAGTGGAAGAGGATCCTGCTTGCGGCCCCCTAATTGATTCAGTGGGCATTAAAGCTCTAAATCCTCCAAGGCCTACAAACAGTAAGTTTTCCATGACCAAATCTTTTTGCCCATCACCACCCACTTTAACGTTGAATTATGGAACTACTAATTTGTCCTGTAGAGAAAATGAATACAATTTGAGTGGGACAGTAGGTAAAACTCATTTTCAAGTAAGAATAATAATAAAAAAAATTACCCAACAAGGTTCTACTAGCTACTGTGCTGTTATTGGTCGATACCGAATTAAATCATGTCTCCCATCGGCCCTGCAAGTAAAGAACAATAGGACCCTCAGCTTTTGCGTGGCTCCTTATTTACCTCTTATGAGTTAAGGAGGCAGCAAGCCAGTAGTAGCTAGCTTGTTCAAAACATATCACTGGTTTGGCCTAAATATCTTGATATTTATACAATTTTCCCTGAATATTCTTCGACCCAGGAGTTAAGTCCACTCTACGAATGGAATTCAGGAAGTTATTGCAGCAATTTCCTTTTCCTCACTTTTGCTGTCTCGAGTGTGACAGGCTCCTTATTTTGACCAACCATAACTTATATTCTTCTTAAATCTTGTGCAGAGAATATAGTGAAAAACGGAGGATTTGAGATTGGTCCATATATATTCCCCAACACATCCTGGGGCGTCCTAGTTCCACCAAACATTGAGGACAAGCACTCTCCACTTCTTGGATGGATGGTCGAATCCCTGAAAGCAGTGAAGCTCATAAACGCCCCCTATTTTTCGGTTCCACAAGGACGACAAGCCGTTGAACTAGTTGCAGGAAGAGAAAGTGCCATAGCACAAGTAGTACGCACCATTGCAGGAAAAACATACGTCCTCTCATTTGCTGTGGGAGATGCAAGCAACTCCTGTGAAGGGTCCATGATTGTTGAGGCATTTGCTGGCAGAGACACCATCAAAGTGCCTTACCAGTCTCAGGGCAAAGGCGGATACAAGCGGGCAGCGCTTAGGTTTGTGGCTGCTTCTAACAGGACACGGATTATGTTCTACAGCACATTTTACCACATGAGGAGCGATGACTTCTCTTCTCTTTGTGGGCCTGTTATTGATGATGTGAAGCTGTTGAGTGTTCGTGTAAGAAATTAGGCGTGTAAGGGCGAAGACTGCTGTTAAATCTAGGGAGGGAAAATGGTCACTTCAAGGTGAATTCTCCCTAGAGATGTAGCATTATATTGGTTTGGTTTGGGTATGTGAGATTTGCGGTTATAATGCTAAGAACATATTTTTCTGTTTAAGAGAAGCATCAAGGGGTTTGGGTGTGAGTTTAAATATTAGTATAATGATCCACAAATAAGAGTATATATATAATACTAATTAGTATCAGGATAGCTTTTATACTGTTGTGATTTTTTTTATGAAGCGGTTGTGCTTTTTTATTTTATAGCAAAAATAAATGGAAGAAAGTTCGTTTCTCTCTTTGGGGTTGTTAATTACTCTCATGTTTGTTTCATAAAAAAAAAATACATATACATATTATTATCATGTATGGTACCTCGTGGTTGATTAACTATGCGATTCAGCTTGAATGAGACATTATTTGCCGAGTAATTGACCTTCTGTCATTAAACAGCAGCTCTCTTAAACATGGCATATTGCTTTCAAGAATATGATAGATCAATGTATCATCCCCCGATATTGATAAATAAATCACCATGATCCGTTTTAAGAAAGATGTCTTGATCCGCTAACTTGATTACCCACAGAACAGGGAACATGGCGCAAAGACGTACGACTGTGAGGGAGTAGATCATTGTTGTTGGCTATGAGTTGTATAACTATATATATATCGAGGATCTTCATCAAAAAAATATATATATCGAGGCCTATTTGCCTAATTGTGGTTAATTTTTTTTTCTTAGATCAGGATTTGTGGTTAAAAGTTATTGGCGACAAGAAAAAATGTCGAGATTGCAAATACAGAGGCGAAGTAGATTTGCCAAAATGGTTAGAGTAAGTCGATTGGCTAATCATTTCACACTTTTTGTGTCGACACTCATGATTATGTTTCGATAAAGGAAAAAAAAAAACACCCCAAGTACTTTCTGTCAAGTATGGTCAACACTTTTCTAAAAAAAAAAAAAAAGTATGGTCAACACAACACAAAAACTTGTATCTCGTTCTTTTTCCAGTTTATAGTTGGTGTTTAACAAAACAAGGTGATAGTTGGCCAGCGTGTACCCAAAATTTGGTTTATGGCCTTGTGAGCGAGTCTGAATCAACATACATTAGAGACATAGGTGAAAGGAATAAAAGGAGAACATACTATCAAGTGAACCAAAAGCTACAGTCCTATAACTAATTTTGATCATTTATTTTTTTCATACTAATCAAGGAGGGTGAGACTCGAACCCGAGACCTCACCCCTCTTGTGCTTTTGACACAAGAGTGCCAATCAGCTACAAACTCATTGATTAATTTTGATCATTTATTGTTACACCTTGTGCTTTTTAATTCTTTGAGACCGGTAGGAATTCGGACACGTGGTCATTTGGTTATAATGATTCCGCTACGTGACCATCTCATTAAAAATTTGAACTCATGATTGGTTTTGGTTTATACTCTTACACATACTACCACTATTGCCGATGGGCTCTCTTAAGTAATGAAGGATACTCCTACATTGTTTTGTTTCTTTCCTAAAAGATAACTACAGATTAAAAGAAGAGAATAACCATTGATCAGGAACTAGAATGATACTTAAAAGGTTTTTCTCGGTAGTAAAATACTTGAATAGGTGATCATGTATTGAAATTTGAAATGACCAGAGGATGGGCCCAACATCTTTTTTTGGTTACAATGAGAGCCTAAAGAAGCATTACGCTACAGCATTCCTACGTAAATTGCAATCCATAGCCAAACTCTGCAAAATACTGCGAGGGGGAGTCTGCCAAAGGATGGGCCCAACATCTTTTTGAATATGCCACTCTTTTTTTATTTCTCACTAGCCAGTCCACCTTTAAGGACATCAAAGTCACTAGACTAAATCCAGCTCGATTCGAATTGCACACCTAAGTAATGGTAGGTGAGTCTCCCAAATGAAGTTTTTGGCATACACGAGGACTCGAATCCGAGACCTCGCTTAAGCGGAACACGTCGCTTACGAGGTGAACCAACCTCAATTGGTGAATAGGCCAATCTTTGCATTTCTGGATATCCAAGCTTTCAACCCAACCGAAATTACTGCAAACAAGCCAGAAGAAACCCTATTTTTATGTGTGTACATAGCCCATAGAAACTTCTCCACTTTACATCTATTGATCCATGGCCCAACAAGCTAGTCCATCAACTGAAAATTCAATAAGGAAGCTAAAGCCCAAAAACCTCCTCTGAAACGTTTTTGAGTCCAAACACGTAGAAACAGTGCGAGCCACACGTGAGCAGATCACTCTGACTCGAAAAAATCAAACGGCCAAGATCTTCGCGTCAGATTTAAGCCACCTGAGAAGTTTGAAATGCGCCAGCCAAGATCCCCTACCACGCACTCACCCACACGAACTCATCGAACCGTACATAAATCCCATACCCTCCATCTCAACGGCCTAAATCCACCCATCCGCTGAGCCACATCACAAGCAACTCGAATTCAAATGAATTAGGGTCTCCTTAAACCTCCCCTTTATAAACCCCTCATTCTACTCTCCAGTCTCTCTCGCTTTGCTCTTTCTGCTTATAAGCAACCAAACACAAACTCGCATATATTCGAATCCGGTACCGAGAACAAAATGGTAAGCCTCTCCTCGCCGTCGATCTCTCTCCGTTTCGGTTTTCAACTACTCGATCTGTAACGGCGTCGCCTGATTTTGATAGGCGGCGCCTTCTCCGATCTAGATATATGCTTTTTTGTGTGTTCAGTTTTGTAGATTTTCGAGCTCCTTGTTGTTTTCCGTTTGTTTCTGATTTTCCCGTGGTCGTGTGGTGTTAGGCTCTGCCAAACCAGCAAACCGTGGATTATCCGAGCTTCAAGCTCGTGATTGTCGGCGATGGCGGCACAGGTATCGTTGATTTAGGTTTTCCTGTTGAGTTTGCTTCGATTTTCTGTTGTTTTTGGCTTGATGTGTGTTGATTTACTGTTTCGATCTGTTAATTTGTTGGCGATGCTGTTTGTTTGCTTGTTTGGTGAAATATTCTGCTGTGTAATTTTGTCAGGGAAAACAACGTTTGTGAAGAGGCATCTCACTGGAGAGTTTGAGAAGAAATACGAACGTGAGTTTCTCTTAAGTTGGCTGTTATTGTGTATTAGCTAATTAAACTGTTAAATCAGTGGTGGAATACTGTGTATTTTGGTGAAATTGATTGTTTGTGTGTTACGCGCAGCAACTATTGGTGTGGAGGTTCATCCTTTGGATTTCTTCACCAACTGTGGGAAGATTAGGTTCTATTGCTGGGACACAGCTGGCCAGGAGAAGTTCGGTGGTCTCAGAGATGGATACTAGTGAGTAGTTTCTTTTGCATGTGTATTCGGAACTTTGTCCACTGATGGTAGTTTTGACCAATTTTCTTTAGTTTTTTTCTTTTTACTTTTGCTATGCTGGATGCCTTTGGTTTATTTATGTTTTGTATGAATTGCTGGTTTAGTGTTCATTTTGGTATGGTAAGTGGTTACTACAAGCAGTCCATGATGTTTATTTGCTGAACCTGTAGCTAAGCCTTCTAAGTTCTCCTTGGTCAAGCGTTAGTCGCGAATGCCTTTCCCTCTGGATTCGTGGCCTTTATTACTTTGTCTTTGGCACCATTAGTTCTTTAATTTGTTTAGTGATTCTTTTATAAATTTGATTGCATGCTCTTCAATCTCTTGACTGCCGAGGTCCTTGGGTTTATTGTTCTGTTTTTTAATGTTTTTGCTTGTTATGCAGTATCCATGGCCAATGTGCTATTATTATGTTTGATGTCACTGCTCGGCTGACATACAAGAATGTCCCCACATGGCATCGTGATCTTTGCAGGTGAATCTTGTGCCTTACTATGGGTGTTTGATGCGTCGTTTTCTTTTTATTGTTCAAGCGTACTCATTTTCATTGTATTGGTTTTCCCAGGGTTTGTGAAAATATTCCAATCGTTCTTTGTGGAAACAAGGTTGATGTGAAGAACAGGCAGGTGAAAGCCAAGCAAGTCACCTTCCACCGTAAGAAGAACTTGCAGTACTATGAAATTTCAGCCAAGAGCAATTACAACTTTGAGAAGCCTTTCTTGTACCTAACAAGAAAGCTTGCTGGGTAAGGACCTTTCACTTTTTCATTTGTCCGTTTCCTCGCTTATATGGATTGAAATTTTATTTGTAAATAATGAAATTGTTTTGTTTATTGATCACAGTGATCCCAATTTGCATTTTGTCGAGTCCCCAGCTCTGGCTCCTCCTGAAGTGCAAATTGATTTGGCTGCTCAGCAACAGTAAGTGCTATCAACTTTTCTGCTTTACTTTTGCCAGTTTGAGAATTCCTTTTTTGAACTTGTCCTCACACTTGCCATCTGTAATCTAAATCAAAGTGTAACTGAAATTTGGACATCATACGTGTTATGCTTTATTAGTTTTTTTTTACCATTGTCACAATGAATATCAGCATAGCGAGTGATTCTCAAGCTCATGTGCTTTTTGGAACAGTGGGATTGATGCATGCAAAAGCATTTTGTTGTTAAGTCTGATTATATTACTATGGGCTATTTATACTTGGCATTTACTGGTAGATGTTTATGCTTTAGCAACATCAAGTCTATCACTGCAATTTTGTGGAGAGATGGTTACTATTTTCAAGCATTTTTGTTTGGGTTGCTGGCAGTTTTGGGTTCTATCTGTCTTTTTTAGCTTTACGCAAATTTTCCCTGGTTTTATTCCTTTCTGGCTATTGTTAATTATACTTTGTTTGGTGGTTACTTTGCAGGCACGAGGCTGAGCTTATTCAGGCTGCTAATCAACCTCTCCCCGATGACGATGATGATGCTTTTGAGTAAAGAGCTTGTGGTCTGTGATTTGTTGGATTGAGGTCTTTTAATTGAATGGTTTTGAGGATGTGGGTTTATCCGTATGAGAATTGACTGGAAGACATCTTGGGCTATTATTGACTTGTTTGTTTTCAGTCCTCTGTTTCCATCATTTTGCGGAGGTTGTCTTGCCTTGTTTATTCCTTTTCTTTCCATACCTACAGTTTTATGTTCCCGTCAATTTCTGTAGGATGTTATCAGTGTTTTACTCTTATCCTTGGAGTAATCTCTACTAGTATTGTGCCTGATAATTTCCTTGCCTCCTATATTTCTTGATTGTTTACTGCGGCGTTCCCTAAATTTGCACCCTGAGAAATTCACAAACTTCAGGTTTAGTCTTAATCCTATTTCTGGGTTGGCAAATATAGCACCTAAACCGTATGTTTCTGGGTTGGCAAATATAGCACCTAAACCATATGTTTCTGGATTCTTTTGAGGCGGTTAAGCAGCGAACAGTAACGAACCCACCTAATGAAGTTGGGAGTGACACTCTTTCCTATTCTAGTAGTTTTTCTAAAAATGGAATGTAAAACACATACGCTTTTCAACGCATTTTTCTTCTCTTTTTTTTTTTCCTCTTACAACTATTTCTCTTTTCTAAATGACCCTTCTTCTTATTTGGCGTAGTCGAATATTTTGTCTTTTGTCGCAGGCGTAATTGGATGTCAAGGTTAACTATTTTATTTTCATCATAAAAGAGGATGGATCCAATTGGACCGAATTGAAAATTTTAGGCTAGAATGAAAATATTATTGTCCTAATCACTATTTTCCCACCAAGGACAGAAATCTGCTTTATGAGAAAAAGTATGTAAAACTCTCGTGTATTGTATATTTGTATGTGACGGACATGCAAACCCGGGGTTTATTTCCATTTGATAGATCTATTGCTTAATGCCAACTCGTCATGTTTTGATGAATAAAAAAAAGCCTGCTCAGATAATAGATAAACTTATAGTACTTAATGGTCGTTCCGTCATAAAGGTCGCTTTAAGCATATGAGCTTTCATGAATTTTATGATTTGTTAAAATGTTGCAGTTCAGATTGTGTTACAGTTACCATATTCGCGACATAAAAAGATGGGGGAGCTAATGGTGGTAAGCAAATGTGGAACAACCGGAAGATCTTTTGTAAGATACAGTACCCAAAAACTAGATTGGTGTCAAACAAGCACTTCATACGATTGATGAATTGATCCTTTGCAGAGTGGATAATAGCGGTTTCTCCGGGTTCCTCACACCTACCAGACCCAAGTGAACTAATGAAACAGCGTAAAACATCAGAACTTGGGCATCTTATTGTGGACAGCATTTCTAGTCATAGGTTGCAGGTTTCTAGTTAATTTCACTTCATCCAATAATTTGTAGGGGACGAAAATGGCTGAATTACTGAATTTCGAACAAATTCAGTTCGTTTTGCATTGAGAGCACCAGACCAACTTGAGAAGGAATTGCTCGGGACGCTCTTTTTTTTTTAAAAAAAATGAAACAATTTACTTGAGGTCATTAGCTGTATGATTTTATTTGTTTTATTTTTTTGGTCGTAAAACATATCATAATATGGCTTGTGTTTATCAGTTATGCTTTATCCTTGGTTCAAATAAAAAGAGAGGAGAGCAAATGGTGGCATCTAAATGATTGGACGGCAAAGGCCACCTGATTTAGAACATATTGAAACCGCTTACAACTCAACTGAGTAATAATAAGAGAACCACTGAGCGTTATTACCCCATACATAGTAAGAACAGATATCAAAGATCGTGAGCGAAACATTGTGCAAGGCACAAATACAAGGGGCTTTTTTTTTTTTTTGATGAAAAGAGACAGATATATTAGCATTTGTAAGGAGCTACAATCCTGGTTGAGGACCTGTACAAGGAAAGACGAGGTCCTCAACCCAAAACAAGTCCTGTTCTAATATTGTGTCATGCTTAGCCAGTGCATGGGCCACAGTGTTACATGTCCTGCGCACGAAGGCCATACATTGAACTGAAGAAGCGCTGAAAGATAAAATATCTGCTAAAACATTGCCCAAACGGGAGAAATCCTGTGTGCATCGCGTCTTGGAACGATCAACAATGGACTTACAATCTGATTCAACCTGGAAACCGTGGAAACCACAATCCCTAGCAAACACTAATGCAGGGGGGTTGCACAATACAAGGGGCTTTAAGATGCTCTCTTCACGGATGCCTGTCTGCATTGGAAGGGTGAATGATGGTCCAATATGAATAATAGCAACCAAGATCAGTTCTAATCTTGTTTGCTCGCAATTGTTGCACACTTGAAAGCTGTAATTTCCTCTTTTCAAATGTATTCATCACAGCAGAACTTCAACCTGAAACTTTTTAGGCATCATAATACACTCTAATCACTGAAGGCAAAAGGAACAAGCAGGGTGTACGATGCTGGCTTACAGTATAGCAGGATCAGAGCACTTTCAACCCAAAGGTAATCTAACAAGCGTTTCCAAAAGTAGTACAGATAAGGCTAATATTTCCACTGCCACTGACTTCCGACTGCCATACAAGGTCTTCAGAAACCCAGACAAAGCATACTTGAATACGCAGGAAGCTATAGAAATGTCAAACATCTTATCTTCTTTTTTCTTTTCTGTTATTTGTTCCTCTTCCTTCTTCCTCTTTGTGAAGGACAAGAAGTGTCAACATCTAGAGTGTAATGAACAGGATCGTACTACCTACAAACAAGAAACTGAAAGCAGTAGTTCAGACATTGGCAAAAGTTTATAAACACACCAAGATAAAGAGGAAGCGACTTATAAGCATGCAAAAGCTAAGCAAAAAAAAGGAATGCTCAACGATAAATGCAGAATGCCGACCACCGACTCCTCTATATACAACACCATAATATAAGAAGATCAGACTACAAACCTCTTCCACAAACCCTCTGCAAAAGCCCATGGATTGCCAAAGAGACCAACATAAACATCAGTTCCAGCTAAGTTAAAGAATCCATTGTGAACCTTGGAAACCAAAACTTGTCCATCCAGGGAAACCTTCCTGGCTGTAGCAACTGTGCCCTTCCCTCAACCTAGTAAATTTAAGAAATATCAGAAAATTTTTGACCATCTTCTAGGAAAAGCCTCAGAAACTTTTAGCTCCATATACTAGAACATTGCAATCACTGTGACGAACCTTCACAGAGTGATGCCAAAAAGCATCATCAGTAGCTATATAAGTCACCAAACTGAATTGAGCCACTGCATGGAAATAGGGGTGAGGACTAACCGGGTGCTTCAAATTGGGGCACCAAGTCTACAGTCTAAAATCCTAAAAGCAAATACGATCAGGTGTCACAAAGCATGTGAAGCCCCAGAAATGAAGTTGCCACCTTTGACTTTTCCATTTACAAGGACATCATAAGTAGTGTCATCAGGAACAAGGCCTCTGTCAAGCATCTCGCTGTGCAACCTAAAGGCCTCTTGCAAGTTTCCTTCTTTAAAGTGTCCAGCGATGAGTGCATTATAAATAAGGACATTGGGAGTCATACATTTCTTGTCCATCTCTTCCATAATTTTCTGTGCATTCTCCAGCTGTCCCTTGTTACAAAGGCCATGAATCAGAACAGTATATGTTATTATATCAGGCATGATACCTTTGGCAAGCATCTCTGCGTAAAGCTCTGATGCAAACTGTAGTTTACCCTCTTTTAGCAATCCATCAATCAATGTAGTATATGTTTTCAAATCACAAGGAATTCCCTCGCTTATCATCCTCTTGTGCAAGCCAAGAGCTGCTTCCATGTTCTTGAGACTCCTGAAGCCACTTATCATGCTATTGTAGACAACTGTGTTTGGAGATAATCCGACTTCAAGGAGTTCAGCAAAAAGCTGACGTGCACTTTCCATGTCACGTCTCTTGCAGTATCCATCTATCAAAGCACTGTACATCATAACATCCAAATTAAGACCCTTTGTTTTCGTCTCGTTCAACATCTTAAGAGCAAGATCAATGTGATTGCTTTTGCAAAATCCATCAATCAAGGTTGTATAAGTGGAGACATTTGGAGAAATTCCACTTTCACACATCTCTCTATAAACAGCCAAAGCAGAATTAAGAGAACCTTCCTTTATAAAACCATCTATAATGGAGTTGTATGCTAAACAGATGGGAGCAACACCCTGCTTGGCAAACTTCTTTAATCTGTCAAGAGCTTCAGATGTACGACCAACTTTGCATAGGCCATTAATTATAATACTGCATGTGAAATCCGAAGGGGCAATATTTTTTTCTACCATTTGATCCAATAATTTGAAGGCATGCTCAGCGTCACCTTTCTTAAAATAACCATCCATCAAAATAGAATATGTAACCACATTGGGTTTCAAACCGTTTTCCACCATCTCTGAAAATAAAGCATCTGCTAAATCAAGATTGCCTTTTTTGCAGTGGCAAAGAATCATGTTGTTGTAAGAGACTATAGTGCGAGGAACTCCCCTGTTTACCATCTTTTCCCAAACACTCTGTGCCTCGGTCACCTTACCTTCTTTAGACAGCCATGATAAGACCGTATTATAGGTGAAAACATTAGCAATGCCACTCTCAACTGCTTCATCAAACAACTTGAACGCCTCTTCGTATGATCCCGATTTCAAGAACCCTTGGATCAAAGAATTTATATTGAAGAGACTCGGAAGGATACCTTTCTCTTTCATTTGATTGTACAGCTCACAAGCCTTATCCACCCTTTGATTCTTACAACAACCCTCGATCATAACTGCATAAGTCACCTTGTTTGGACTGAGTCCATTCTCGTCCATTTTATCAAACAAATCCAAAGCACTATCCAGATCCCCCTGAATGCAAAAACCCATCATCAAGCTCGTTGCCACCACCACATTCATCCTATTCCCCGCACTCAACATTTCATCCCTAACCCTCAAAGCTTCCGCCATATTCCCCTGCTTGGCACACGCGGCAATAACAGAGGTAAAAGTACCCACAGAAGGATGCAGCCCCTTATCTCTCATCTCCTTCAACGCCTGACAAGCTGCCAAGGAATCAGGTTTTTTGGTGAGAGCCTCAATAACAACAGAATAACCCAAAAAATCAAGTTCCACCGCTCTCTCCTTTGCCTCCCGAAAAAATTCCACCGCTTCCTCATACTTCCCTTCTCTCACGCACATACGCATCATCGCATCAAAAGTAACATGATCACCAGTAATCCCGTTCCCAGCCATCTTATCGTATACCAATCTCGCTTCTGGAATCATATTCCTGTTACCTAGAGTACTTATTAACATATTTATATATTGCACCCAGACTTCAATATTCCGCTCTAACATTGCACTAAAGCAATCAACAGCTTCATCCAATTTCCCAGCTCTAACATATCCATGCAACAAATAGTTAAAAACCCGGGGACCCAATTCAAATTCAAACCTTGTCGCGCTCTCGATCAAGCGGTCAACAAGAACACAAGCCCCGGGAGCCCAATCATCCGAAGCGAACCGATAGAGCAGATTTCGGGCGTTCCAGTCAGTTTGTTTGGACCCAGCCAACATGTGAAGCAAGACACAGACGGAATCAACACTTTTAATAAGCCCACGCTTGCCTTCAACACGATTGAAGTAATTGAAAGCCGAAATGGGATTGTTTCTGTAGCTTAGAAGTGTGTTTATCAACTGGGTTGGTGTCAAGACTTCGGATTTTGAATCCAGGGGAGTTTGGTTGACTGCGGAAGTGGGTTCCTCGGGAGGATTGGTAGTAGGATTTGGATTCTGGGAAATTGCGGGGTCTAATATGGTGGATTCGCAGGGGAAAGGAGGTTGTGAACAGAGGAATTTAGGGCTTATTAAAGAGCGGATAACGAGCGGAGAGATTGGGGAAGAAGTGAGGGAGGATCTCATTTTGGTTGTTTTGCTCCGGCAAGGAGAAGAAGAGACGAACAAAAAAACCCCGAACACTGTTGGTGCTTTAACGCTAAACCCTATTAGAGTGCGTACGTTTTGTTATGTCTGAGAAGGGATCACTACTCTTCACTAGAGATTACTACATGTGCAAGAGATCTGGGTTGGATTTGGGCCGAAGTATGTACTCAGATATGGGCTTCATGGTAATACTCAGACCAAGAGGCTCTCTTTTTCCCATCTCGGTTCCCCTTTGTATAGGGACGCTAATTTATATGTACAGGAAAATGAGACAGAGAAAACAGCTGGTGTTTGATTCTGAATTTTATTTACTTGGAGGGCTGTTGTCAATTGTAATACCTGTTTTCTGTCATTTTCTGTAGAAGATTCTTTATGTTAAACATTTTCATGGTCGTTAGGAGACCAGCCTCCTGCCTTTTTTGTATGGACCCAGAATCAATAGGTGCGATGAAGGTTGGCCGGTGTTGTAGTGCGAGGAAATAAAGCCTACAGTGTACCAGCCATGGGTAGAACCAGCATTTGCTTTAACGAGCGAACGGAACAATTTCATCAGCTCGTAAACAAGAGATGGGAGATGGGAAACTAAATAGGCCTGCCAACTGAAATAAGCAAAACCACTCCCAACCCAAGACCCCAAATACATTCCTTGGAACAAAAGTGCAGAAAAAAATAGCAAGAAAATAAAGCCGGGGGCTTCTCTTGCACATGAGCTTACAAGCTAGGAAAATCTGTTCAGTAATTGCAAAATAGCCAAGCAGTGTACCACGCTAGGCACCAGAGTAATTCCATAACTATGATCACAGAACTGCCATCCCCTAGCTTCTGAGATATATTTAGCACCGGCTAGAATCATATTACTACGTTTCCTATGATTTGTTGGGCAGAATCGCCAGATTTCTATGCTTATACATATGATACAACAACACCCTAAATTTTTTTAACACGGTTACTAACAGCAGAAATGGAGCATCTGATGACTACTGTCCCATAGACAATGTTTGCCACGAGGTGACCCCAAGAATGGTGCTTGAATGTCATATAAATAACTTGTGGCCCCAATTGAACTAGCAAAATGGCTCCTGGTCACTCTTTCTAAGCAAAACTTGGTGAAAGCTCCACGAAGATAGGGCCCTCTAAAAAATCATGATGGTTGGGCAAAAAGATAACGGAGTAAGGGAGCAACCACTGCAATGCTTAAACCGTTTCCCAACAATGCATATCTGCAACGAGCAAACAAGCTAGACGGATGAGATAAGCAATTCCCGCAAAACTCTATATAAACAGCTCTAATTAAGTGGTGACAACAGCATCTATCAAGTTGCCTAACAACAGAGAACGGGCTACAAGCCGAGTCCTCCAATATCCCACACTTCAGTTTCAAAATCTCTTATCAAACACCGTGCAAAGCAAGTCATTCAGGCAGTTTTAACCATTCAATCAGAGCCACCTAAGTTTCAAGCTTAAATTATGAACTATTGTTATCACTATTTGAAGAATGACGAGTTCAAAGAACATGCTTAAGCAGTATAACCCATTTTGTTGAGTGTTAAATGCAAGATGGTTAGAATCATAAAAGCAACTTCCAACCCACTGAAGTGTGTCCACCATGAGGAGCATAGACAGGTACAGAGAATATAAAAGTGATACCTTTGTCTGAGGCTTATATGCTTTGGGAACTGAAAATTCTCGGGGAATGAATGCAAATTAGCAACCTAATTATTGAAGAAAAATTAAAAAACATTAGCCAAGAAAAAGGTTAAAAAAAAGGGAAAGATTCAAAATGCAGGAAAGAGACTATAGACGAAATCTTATTACCTCCCGAGGGGTAAAATATCTGAGGCCTTGCTCCTTTAATGATGTCTTCTCCTTGTGCTTTGGCTGGATATCGATTATTAAGATGTCAGTCTAGAATGGATATTATATCAAAGATGATGCAACATCAATGTCAGAAGTACAGGAAAGGAGTAGAATGGCACTGCAGAT
This sequence comes from Turnera subulata, assembly GCA_028386065.3. NCBI lineage: Eukaryota > Viridiplantae > Streptophyta > Magnoliopsida > Malpighiales > Passifloraceae > Turnera > Turnera subulata. The sequence goes on along the minus strand of JAKUCV010006623.1, from coordinate 179,614 downwards.
AACAAGGCATGAAACGAGATGTCCACTGCCAAATTGAAAAAATTTTAGAACAGCTAGATACTTTTACTATGAATAGATGGTAATTTATCAAACTAATATATGTTGCAATGAGCTAATAGTTTATTGCTACTCTTGGCCTTCAAAGGTCTTGAGTTCAAATTCTACCTTGAATATCTCATTAGTTGTATGCAGTATCAGAATTAGTACCATAGCAAGTAGAGAATAGACTATAGTAAAAAGACACTTAATGCAACATAAAAGGGTTAGAAGACCTCACAAAATCTAACTTTCAATTGGATAGCCTAGGATAATGGAAAGTAGCACAAGTAATTGAAAAAACACAAGTAGCCAACTATCCAGCTAAAGATAGGTACAAAAATAGACTATATTTTCCACTCCATTCCTATGACCATTGGAAAAGTTGAAATGAAGGCGTACCTGGATGGTTGCAAGGAGAGATCCAGTACCTTTGACATATCTGTAATAACTCTTCGTAAAACAACAGCACCTTATTGAATCCGGATATACAATATCTTAATTTATTCAGGAAGTCCTCTAAATGGGATTCTGAAGAAATGTTTAGTAAATTTGAAGTGAACAATTAAAAATATGAGAAAATAACAAGGATACCCATAGCACTTCCCCATCTCTCTATCAAGTTCATCGGAACAACGTACTGATCCATTTTACAATCATCTTCATCCCCAGTGAACTCTAAAGCAGCAGAACAATCTGCAGGAACATTGGTAACCACCATACTACCAATTTTGTCATCAGCTTGATTACTAAGGTTCTTCAACTCGAGAAATCTCTCAACAGGCTCGCAAGACTGGAGATCCTTCTCAAAGTTTTCAGGTGGTTGAACCCATTTATTTATCATTGCAGTTGCATTAGGCTCCAATAAAGGGCCTGGATACTGAAGAAGCATGTTATTGAAGACTTTGTGCTCAAAAGATAAAGGTTTTCTTTTTGCCTGTGAGCAAAATGGACAGAAGTAGCACTTACATATCAGAGTTGCAATTAAAAGAATCATTATCTGCAATACATCTGCAGCATAATTCATAAATTGCATGAATCAAGTAAACAATTACAGGTTCTCCTGCATTTTCACAGTTCATGGGAATTCAAGGAATGATAGCCAATATTAGCTTCTATTTAAAGCAGAAACACATGCTGAGCAACATAAGTGGAAATGATTCCCACCCGGACATACACATGAATGTCACAAAACACCCCTCCATGGAAAGGCAATTTGATTCTCCCATTGAGCTTAAAGATGTAACTTCACAAGAGTTCTTCACAGATACCTTTCAAATTTTGGTATCTCTATCCTAATTTTTCCAAAACCAGCATGGTTCATTTGGATAACAAAGGACAATTTTACACCTAATGATATCATGTTTTTAATATAGTTACTCATTCTTGAAAATTTAATGAGAAGGATAAACTACCTCTACAGAGAAGCAGTAACCTATCAGAGAGAGAAGGGAAAGGGAACATACAAGGCAGAAGTATCGTGGTCTAGAATAGGGCACACCAAACTGTATCGGGCTCAAGATAAACTCCTGTGTAACAAAACCAGAATTTGCTAGTATCTCTTTCATTTTCGCGTGTGTGTCTGATGTCTGCAAAAAGAGAGGCAAACAAAACAAAACAATATCAACACTCTACCGAAGTTTTAGAAATGCAGTCCGGTATGCCAACAGCCTATTGAAGAAACAAACCTCGAATCCAACAACATTTTCAACAAACAACATGCTCGGAGGTTGCATGGTTTGCGGTATAAGCTCAAGAATCTTGAGGAAAGAGGAAGCCCGAGCATCACCAGATTGCTTTTGTAGACCTAACCACCACATAACTAGTCAGCTTCAATCCACAGTTACAGTCTATGAACCAATATAAAAATGTAAAAAAGATTTTTTTAAAAAAATTGATCAATCCTCTCGACCTTGTCGCGTGTAGGGTTGACAAGGAGGCGAAAGAAGCCATGCATTTGCCCCATAGCTGTCGAGATCAGCAGCACTCAGACTCTGAATATTACCCTATTATTCCCCAAAAGAAGAAGAAAAAAAAACATATCATATGTGTAAAATTCTGTACAAAATAGCACCGACCAGGACAAACTCCTACCTTTGGTAATAGTTCAAAGGTCGAGAGAAATTTGTTAATGAAGGTTAAATTAAATTTGTTAATGAATGTCAAATTTATAGAGAAATAAACTAGTTTTATAGCTGCTATGCATGTAATATTGTAAAAGAACGGACCTGAAAAGGACGATGGCCAAAATTGTGCTGGTAAACGTCGTTGGCTACGTCGTTGATATCAAATGCTTCTACCACAACTGCGTTTACTTCAGCTTTGACCAGCGAATACCTCTAGTAGAAGAGAGATAATCATCAACACGAAAACGCTAAAATCAGAAATCAAAATGTATTCCCATAACTTTTAAAGCAAAAAAGGTAAAGCATGTCTCGAGGCGAAGCGAGAGAGAGAGAGGGAGGGAGAGTTTAGTAAAGTACCATTCCACCAATGCCACTGTAGAATTCGAGGACTCGCCATGGCTTCTCTCCCTCCTCTTCCCTCTGCTCCATCATTAGTTTCAGTTTCAGTACGGAGCAGCCAGCGGAGGAACCGGGAGAGAGAAACAATGAAGAGAAAACATATAACGGAAGAAAAACTGGGTCGGCTATTTGGAGCTTTGAGCCCGTGTTCTGTCAAAATAGGCCCAACCCAGCAGAGCGAGGGAAAAATGAAAATGAGGATAAGCCCAACGGTAAGGAGCTTGTACTAGATTAAATAAACGGGCCTTGAGGTGAGCCCAGTGGACTTTAGATGAGTATCGGAACTAACTTGAGGAAAGAGAGATTTCACTTCCTTCAAATTCACAATGTAATTAGTTAGTGAGACGAAAAGAATATTACTCCTGAAACTAAATTTGACGTTTGGGTCAATTGTTTTAAGAGAATGTATAGAATCAAAGACATGTTCGGTTTTGCCGTATTACTTTTGGAAGAAGAAGAAAAAAAAAGTGAAGTTAAATGGTATGTATACATATATACTAGCTTTCCAGCAAATTCCTAGAGCTGCATATCCAAAAAACGTGGAACCATCCATCCATTAGCAGAACATGGGTTTTTGGTACGGATGGTACCCGTTTATGGTTTCAGACAATTATGTACCTACAACTTTTCTCGAGACAATCATGTACCTGGACTTTTAACGGGCAGGTCAGTCATGGGTCTCGGGCTGGGTATATGCTGATGTGGAGGCTGCCCAAAATTGGGCAGCTGCCCGTAACTCAAAACGACGTCGTTTCACCACGGTACGACGTAGTTTTCACATCCACGTGGCAGGTGTGGGTCCCACCAATTTCTTAATACCTGACCCAATAACCGACCCGGTTTTATCCTTAAGAGGTTCAACCGAACCCAATTATAGACATTAAATCAATTTTTTTTACATGCTAAATTATACAATTAACACAAACCGGATCAGCCTAATCGAATTTTACTTCAAAAACTACCAAATTGGATCTTAAAATAATTTTATTAATATTATAATTATTATTTTATAAAATAAAAAATTCTAACTTTAGTCCCAAATTCTCTTCTCATTTTTCTTCTTAATTCTCTCCTTAATCATCTCTTTTCTTTTCAGTATTTTAAAAACTAATATTTGTTTTATAAAAAAAATAACCTAAAGATTAAACAATCAATAAAATTAACCATATTTGTTTTTAAAAAAACATTAAACAACAACCACCACACCACCATCTCTTCCAGCACCACTACCAACTCCTCCACAACCACCATCTCCTTCAGTACCACCACCAACTCCTCCACAACCACCACCACCATCTCCTCCACCACCAACCAATTATCAACCTACCACCACCACCACTGCTCCACACCCATCACCACCAACACCAACCACCAACCATCAACCACCCATGCTCCCACCCCTAAATCCATTATCTAAAAACCACCCACATACCCACTGTCGCCGTGAGCCACCACTGCAGTCCACGACGTTGCCGTCGCTGCCGTCAATGAACAACAAATAAAGGAAGGAGAACCCATTTGAGGTGAAGACCCAAGGCCGTTCTCAGCCTCTGTGTGTGCGAGAACCCGAGGGATGAGTTCGAATCGTATCCATCGCCGGGTAAAGTCACGCCGTCCTTGGATCGTTGTCGTCGTGGTTGTTTATTTTTACGAGATGTGTGCTCTTGCGTGCGGTGTGTATGCTTCAAGTTTGCAATTGGTTTATTGGCTGTAGAAATTTTGGTTTTGGTAGACTTCCGATGTTGAGGGGCGAGGGAGGGCGGTGGAGGAGGTGGGTCTGGTGGGGTGCCTGTTGGTGGACGGTGGTGGCAGAGACGCGCGCACCCAAGACCAGCTGCGATTGTGACTAGATTGGGAGGGGGATTGGTTGGGGGAGGAGGAGGAGGGGCTGCGTGAGGGTGAGCAATTTCTCGAGTTTTTTTTTTCAATTTGAAGCTGATTGTCACTAGATTGGGAAGG